>BQNB010001234.1:17941-143767 GCA_026074375.1 Tanacetum coccineum
AATGTTTTAGTTGCATGAGTTAGATGAACTTAGACACCAAGCCTATGAAAACTCTCGTCTATACAAGGCAAGAACCAAAGTCTGGCACGACAGAAAATTAAGAATGAGAAAAGAATTCAAACAAGGAAACAAAGTTCTGCTATTTCACTTAAAGTACAAATTTAAACAACCAAAACTCAGATCTTGATGGTTAGGACCTTATGTAGTGAATCATCAATATCCATTCGGATATGTTGAACTTTATGGTAAAGATGGAAAGACGTTCATAGTCAATGGCCATCAACTTAAAGTATATCATGAAGAAGATAATGACCCACGGGAAGCAGTAACTCCCTTTTTCCTAAAAGAATGACTCATGAAGTACGAGTCTAGCTAAAGATTCTCTTAAAAATTAAGCGCTTCTCAGAAGGCAACCCGTGCTTCACTTAAGTGTGAAGGAGTCCCTCCTCCATTCTTCTGTCATATACTTTATTTACTTTCTAAAAAAACAAAAATATTTTCTTTTTGTGTGCTTTTGTATTAACTTTTATGTAGGTACTTTAGCTTAAAGATACATAAAATTATGAAGTATGCTCATGGATAGCTCTCTCACAGCTATATCTACATGTCCCGGGAAGTACCATTTTCCTTAATTTTCCCTATTTTATCTCTATTATAAGTTATCACATTGAGGGCAATGTTTAACTTAAGTATGGAGGGGAGCCAAATAGGAAAAATTAATCATATCACTCCATATTTGCCCTGCCAAAAATTTTCCAACTGACATTTTATGAAAAATCTTAATATATATGCTTTCAAAGTATAAAATGCTCTTAGTAAGGCAAGTCCAACCGGATTGATATTATAGCTAGCACAACCTACTCCACTAAATTGTGAGAATTATAGCCTCTAGAATATTCGGGTACCCACTTTTGGTGCCTAAGATAATTGATGCCTTTAGCTTGTTCGAGTTAAGGTTTGAATGCAGTCATATGTGTCTATTCCGTCGTTACAGATGTGTACGTATGGTCTTTGTCGCCTTTTCTAGAGCAATGGTATTGGTTAATCATTATATTTGAGAGAGACGGTAATTTAGAAGATCTAGAACTTGTGCTTAATCATCATTTACTAGACTGAAGCCTAATCATATGTAAAAGATTCCGCAAGTCCCTGTTCTTGCAAGCACTCCCTTTAGTGCTAAGTTGCTAAAATACCTATGTTGAATGAAGAAGTTCTATGCCAAGCCTTAGCTATCATTTGGTAAAAAAAATATATTATTATATATATGTATGTAGTTCAAAGGAATAAAGGCTTATGTTTTGGCACGTGAAAATTATATCCGCTCCAGTATCAAGTTTCGCCCTCCGGTCAGGTTTATGTGTTAAGTACAAGCCTATGGTAGCTGTATAGATTATGTCTGTGCGAATTAAGTGTTTTTCATAAATATATATAAACCCTATTTGAGTGGCATGAGTGAATTAAAAATCAAACACCATCACTATGTGAGGTGCTATGTTATATGTCTATGCCTGAAAAGTTACCTAATATGCAAACTCTTATAAATTCAAATTTTCTCCACGTCACAATAAATGATCTTGTTTTCTCGCTTTTATTGCTTGAGGGTAAGCAATAAGCTAAGTGTGGAGGGATTTGATAACGCCCAAATTATACATGTTTTCTACGACATTATTTGTATATATTTTATCATTTCTCGTGAACTTTCGATATTTAATAGCTTAAAATTGCTTGCAGGTTCACTAGAAGACATCCCGAGGTTAGATACATCAAAATCAAATACTTACACGTTAAAGAACACATCATTCAAAAAAAGAATAACAATCAAGCCCAAAGTGCCAAATGTGCGCCACACTTACCATTTGTGCGCCGCACTTGCCTTCAAGTCAAAGACAGTCAAAATCGCATTAACTCAACAAGTACGCCGCACAATCTTTTGTGTGTGCCGCACTTCCCATCTGGTATGAAGAATTTATGAAGACTTTAATGCTATTGCATTTACACCCTAAGTAGGCCGCACATATTCTCTTGTGCGCCTCACTTACTCAGTAAACATTTAATACTTGTGCATTTAATCACCAAGTACGCCGCACAATCTTTTGTGTGCGCCGCACTTTCACCCGAATTTCAGCCTATAAATAGAACCTCAAAATCTCTCATTTTCATATCATCAAAAACACAAAAACCATCTCTCACACAATCATTCTCCAAAACCCTTTTTCTAAGGATAAACACCATATCTTTTGAAGATTCAAGATCGAAGAACCAAGAACGAGGAAGAATATCATATTAGTATAAGCAATATAATAAAGTTTGTTATTGAAGCAAGTTATGTTATGAACTCTTTAGCCATGAGAGGCTAAATCTCTCATGACTACTCGGTGATGTTATGATAATGAATAAGCGTTTGGTATGATCGTGATCTCTGTAATCTCAAGCTTATGTTGTAATCCTATTATATCTTATCTTGTCCATCTTTGCTTATCAACTTAAATTATATAATCATATCGGTATAGGTCGAGAGACCCGGTATGATCTATGTGGTTTTAAAGATTTGTCTATGATCTTTATCGTTTGTGCCGAGAAATCCACTTTCATAAATTGATAAACAAATAAGCTTTGATATACTAGTAACTGGATTATTTGAGTGACATATTTGGTCTAGTTAAATAAATATAAGTCTTGAATTAAGTTAATTTGTGAAAACGTTTTCTGACGAGAAATCCTTTTTATTAATTAAGGTTCCACCTCTGAGGTCTAATCATTTCCAACACTTATAAATTATTTTCAACTATCCGAGTAGTCATCTTTATTATCATTAGTAAAATAAAAAGTTATTTTAAAGTTAAAGTTTATTTTCTTTCTGATTATCTAAACACTACTTAAATCCATGTGGAACGACCTGGTCTTACCTAAAAGGTTATACTACATACGTGGGTTATACTTTTACCCGTGTGTTTCCCTATAATAAAATTGGTATTTTCAGTCATTATAAATTTAAAGCTTTTGAAACACATCAAGGTGTACGTGTCAGTGCATTTATTTAGGTAGTACGAGAGAAATCTTGTTTCATTGGTGTTGTTTTTGAAAACTAATTAAACATATCGGTTTCTCATCAGAAAAGCTTTTTAAAGAATTTTCTATCACTCAAACAATGTCTACAACTCTTTAAATAGAAAACGGGACATTATTTGAGAGGGAGAAATAGTCAAATTCTTTCTAAAATGATCTTTCAAAAAGTCATATCGGAATAAATAGAAAAAGGTTTTTAACTATAACGGATAATATCAGTTTTAACCCAAAAAGGACTTAAGATGTTATTGGTTTTAACTTTTAGGGTCTAAAGGGAAAAAACTAGGACTTAAGATATAAGCTTACAACTTTAGGGGCTTAATATGCCATTTCTATAATTAGTTTATGTTAGGATTAATGTTTTCTTAACTTAGTACCGACAGTACAAATAGTTAGTACTGTCAGTTATACTTAGTACCGACAGTACAAGTTTTTGGTTTGTTTTGGTGCATATACGTTTTAGGATATTAAAAATAAATAATGTTTTAGAGTATTGACTTTATTTAAAGTCAAAATGGTAAGTTTCCTTATGCACAAGTCGTCATTGTTTAGAACTTTTAGATAAGTTTGGTATGTTGCGCGATGTTTCTTAGTAGGATGTTGAGTAAAAAATGGATAATTTCCATAATGTGATGTGGTATACTAATGACAGCGTCGGTTCTGTGTGGTTTCTGTTTTGGGTTGTTTTGTTGTTTTGTAATGGTTTTTTTGTTTTTTTTTTTTTCTCTGAGGGTTTTTTATTTTTGGTTTGTTTTGTCTGTTGTCATAAGATAGTAAAATTTTGTAATGATTGTGTAAATTAAGTGAGACTTTTAGTAATTTAACTATATCTTAGTTTAATTAAGGTCGTTAAGCTATACGATTTGTAGCAAATTAATGGATAATATTTGGCGTAGGCAATATGAGGTGGACCTAAGATATAGATAATTTTTGTGAATGGTCACAAGTGACAAGCAAAAAGAGATTTCAGAGACGAAATCTAAATAAAGAGGATAGATTTGTAACACCCAAAAAACACGTTTTAAGTATTAAATTACGTGAATGCCATTGGTTGGTTTGACTAGACTTTATATGTAATGAAAGACCAAATATGATTGGCTAGTCAAATAAATAGTCAAACTATATACTATAAAGTCTCGGATATTTTGTAAATGGTTTTTTTTTTTTTTTTTTTTTTTTTTTTTTTAAAAATTATTAGTGTCTTAAATATAAAAGAATAAAATGATTTTTTTAAGGGGGGGGGGGGGGGGGGGGGGGGGGGCCTTGGGGGGGGGGGCCTCTTCTTCTTGTGGGCCTCCTCTTACTTCCTTAGTGGGGGGTTGGGCCCTTTAATTGCTAACTAGGCAAAGTAAGTTTGTTATAATTAACTAGTTATAACTATCTTATGTTCTTTAGTTTATTTCCCATGAATATTTTCTCCAAATCTTCTAGGAAGGGGGATTGGTGATTTTGGCACTTGTTGGTTAATCGGTGAGGACACAAAGATTTTAAGGATTTAGAGGCAAAATAAAACTCAAGGTTTTGTTGAAACTAATGATTGAAGGAAGGAAAATTATGTCTTCAATTTAAGGGTTTGTTATTTTTTTTTTTAAATATTTTTTAAAGGCCTTTTTTTTAGCTAATTCTTACAAGTAAGTAATCTAATATATTGAGTCTAATTAATGAATTATGATTTAGGGTTTATATACAAAGATTGTTTTTTTAGGTAATTGTGGTTCTAAACCAAGTATTAAGGTCTTATTAATAATGGGTTAAAGTCGATTAGTTGTTTTTTAATGAAATTGGTTTTTTAGTTTAGTCTAGTTTTTGGGGATGGGATGGGGAATTGTTATGTGATGATCATGATATGATCATATAAATAATTAAAGCAGAGGTATTGTGGTTATGGTTAGGGTATATTAGACACCCCTGTATGATTGCGATTAAAATAAAGGAGAGTGTTAATATTGGCCTTGGTGATATTGATAGGAAACAAGCACTTTGGCATGATGGTGGTGTGTGATGGTATTAGTTAACTTAGCTTGGAAGTAAGGTAAGAGTAAATTGGTTCTATTTTATTTATAAGTGAGATTATATTGTGAATTTTTATCATACATGTGTTATGTGGATAATGTTAATGAAGATTAGGAAGCCTTGGTTTAGTATGCTTGGACTAAGAATAGATTAGAGGTTAATTACTTAAATATAAAGTTTAAGTGATTTATGTAAATGTGTAAAACATTTTACTAGACGTTGTGAGCATGATATGCTAATCATAACGTAGAGGACTTAATTTATGTATAGTATGTCATACTATATGAATTATAGGTCTTGAAATAAAATGGTTAAGTTAAATTACTCAAAAACTAAGTTTATATAATTATTTATATAAAACTTTAAAAACTATTGTTTTGGGTCGAATCCTAAACTGATGATTTTGTATTTTTATAAAATACTACATATTATGAGGTTTCCAAATATGTAAAGAACTCGCGAAACCGATAAATAACGAAGGAGATATGATTTTTACAAGATTAAGCATTAAAAAGGTGTTTTTATAAAATAAACTTTATAAAAACTGTATTTACTCGAAACTGATAAAATTAATTTGATAATTTTCTGTATTAGTACATATTATGAGGTTTCCAAATATGTAAAGAACTCGCGAAACCGATAAATAACGAAGGAGATATGATTTTTACAAGATTAAGCATTAAAAAGTGTTTTTATAAAAGAAAGTTTATAAAAACAAATGGAATAGTAAACTGATCTGATACTTTTATATTTTTATCTAAAAGTACATATTTTTGGGATTCTAAAAATGTAAGAAATTTGAAAAACCATTGGATATTGACCAAGTTATGAATTTCACTTGATTTACTAATTAAATATACAAAAGTAACTTTACAAAAGTAACATTATAAAAAAATAACATTTTTCTACTGTAGACACCAGATTGTAAAAGGTTTATAAAAACTTAGAAAATTATTTAGTGAACCCATGGATATAAAGAACGTTAGAAACGAAATTAAAACGAATAAGTTACGTCAAATACGATATTTCAATAATTAATTATATAAAAGTATTTTTATATAATTTATTAAAAACATTAAGAGTTACTGTTCATCAGTGGGGTAATATTTATAAAACTGATATTTTTATATGTCAATCTAAATACGAGATCACGGGTATAAGTATCATGCAAAGCGGACTTTAAATAAGTAGTAATTATATACTTTAAATATTAAAGTATATTGTTTTTGCAAATATACAAAAGGCGATGTTTTTAAGTATAAAAACACGTGAATATTTTTATAAAACATTTATTTCGTTTATGAATAAATGTAACATTTTTACAAACATATTTAGGTGGTGATGTAGCATTATATGATTTAATAATATTAATTATTCAAGTTCAATATATTCATACGACCTACGATATTTAGGTCGCATTCGGACTATCACGTGACGTGTCACGCATTTGATTCATTACTCATTCATTCACTTAAGGTGAGTTTATAGTCCCCATTTTTATACTTTTTCAATCATTTACCAAATCTCGGGGATGAGATCATGTTTGTTTTCAACATGGATGCAAGTACATTTTAAATTCAAATATTACGAGTTTGCCTAAGTAGCTATAACCCACTATGCCCATTATCATGAACTGTTAATTGTATAGATGTAATTGTTAATTGCATTATGCGAGCGCGAATGTTGTGAATAGATCTATTTGGGATTAACATCCCCGTTCGGGCAAGTAGCACTTGCTAGTTTACCGGTTGGCCAGAAACGACGAACATATACCATTTGGATTCATGGATGTTACGGGTTGAACATCTACATTGGGCAAAGCCATTTATGTGTATTTTAAATACATACATTGTTTAGCTTCGGTGTCATGAGCTTAGAGCATTTCGTAATACATTTTTGTGATATTGTATTCGTTACTCTATTACAGGAAAATCTTGCTATCCGCTTCATTGAGTTCATAAACCTATAAATTCACCAACATTATTGTTGACAGTTTAAACATGTTTTCTCAGGTCAATAAGGTACAAGTCACGGATACATTGGCTGGTCGTCATTTGAAGTCACATTATCATAAAGATTTGCATGCATTACATTTTGGAACATTGTTATGTTGTGAAATCTTTACTTTTCCAAGATAAACAAGTTAAGCCCATGAGCTTTTTGTAACGAACCATTTATGAAATCCAATGTATCAGTTTTTAAACGACCCTTATAATGGTCGTTCTCATACCTTGTGCTATTGATCTATGAAGTAATGCCCCCGAAACATCATATTCCGCTGCGACCCATTTTGGGGGTGTTACAGATTGGTATCTAGAGCCAAGGTTATAGAGAACCAGGTCAATTTTTTTTTGCTTGGTCTATAACCGTTTTCAAACATTGTGTCATTCAAAAGTTTTCAAAGGGACATACATACAAACAAGTAGTGTTGCATCTAGTTTGCATCTAGTATACATACTTACATGTCATGCATCATTTTAGCATTAGTTGATTATACTAAGTGCTTACATAAGTTATATACGTGTTACTATTACATTACGTATATTACTGCTTGTCCTATATAATATACTTATACAAGTTTATATTATGGTTACAGATTTGCCATGTCATCAGACAACGCATCGTCCGCTGTTACCTATACATCCGTATCTTCTGATTCAAACGGACCATCATCATGGGGTATTCCACTCGTGAATGCCGGCGAGCTTCCGGAGATGGACCCGTACGAGGAGGTTGCCCAACAAGGGCAGGCACACCCACTGTCACCTGCCTATGTACCTGATCCCATAGAGTTGGATGAGCATGTACCAGTATATGTTCCGGAGCCAGAGCACCCGGAGTACCATGCACCATCAGATGATGACATTCAGGTTGAGGATCAGCCTTATGCTGATGATGCTTCACCGACTGCTGAGTCACCTGGATACATTGCTGACTCGGATTCGATGGAGGAGGATGATGACGAGGATCCCGAGGAGGATCCCAGCGAGAAGCATGAGCCCGAGGATGACGACGATGATGATGATACAGATGATGAGGATGAGGAGCCCACTGAGGAGGAGGAGGAGGAGCACCTAGCTCCGGCTGATTCTTCTTTGGTACCTGTTGTTAACCCTGTTCCCTCAGCTGGGGATACAGAGGCATTTGAGACTGATGAGTCTGCACCTACACCTAGATCACCTCAGACTAGGGTCCCTTTTTCTCAGACACGTCTCTGTAGGGCACGGAAGACTGTTCGACTTGAGCCACCTATGTCGGCATCCATGGAGGCACGCATTGCTGAGCATGTTGCCGCACCTATACCACCTACCAGCCCTACCTATGACCAGGCATCACTAGGTCATAGGGCAGCCATGATCCGTATGAGAGAGGACATCCCCGAGGAGGACCAGCCACCTCGGAGGAGATTTTTACTTACTGCTCCCCCACCTGGGTGTGATGTAGTAGAGAGTTTAGCTGCTGCTGCTAGAGCACCTAGAGGTCAGTATGATTTTGTTGATGCTGTTGAGGCCGGACAGGGTTTGATTCGTAGCCCTGGTCATGATGCCAGACTATTGCTAGAGCTGCTGACAGAGCTGAGGATGTTGGTTATGTTAGAGCCTTACAGGCTTCTGAGCGTAAGATGATGACTTCCATGGAGGAAGTCAATTTGAGGGTGAGCTACCAGGCACAGATTCGCAGGCAAGAGAGTGAGATTTTCTATACACAGCTTCATGATGCTCGGACTGACCGCAGAGACATTAGGCTCGAGATTGATGTAGTGTATACTAGTTGATTAAACATCTTGCTAATCTCATCATCATCCTCACCAAGGTTTACATCTTTTTATGATACTTTCATTTTATATATTCTTTGTTATGTACATCTTTATTTATATAGTTATGTCACCAATTAGTTAATTTTTATAAAAAGTTTACAAGAAAGTCAATAACTATACTTAAACATATACACATTTACAAGTGATGTAAAATAAGTTATATAAAATGGTTTGATTTGAGTTGTATGTCAATCAATCAACAATATGAATCACAACTAAACTATCTAATGTAATCAACTAAATAAACAATAACAATATAAAGCGATAAGGAAAGAAACGATCAAACCAAGACACCAAGATTTATAGTGGTTCGGCTACGAAGCACCTCTTCACCCTACTCCACTCCTTGAGTACTCTACTCGAGATTTCACTATGTCAACAAGCTCCTTTTAGGCGGAGAAAACCGTTTACACGTCGCTTACTTTCTTTTCTGACACTAAGCTAGATGGCGAGTCCTAATCTTAGCTAGAACCGATCTAAGATTTTACTAAGTCTTTATACACTCACAAGATATATACTCTTGAATTGACACACAATTCAATTCATATAAATACACAATTTACACTATTTAATCTACACACAATCCAATTTACACAACACCACAAAGAAAATATAATGAAGATTTGTGATCTTGAGGAGGAGGAAAGAGATCACTCGATAACAATTCGTTTCTAGATGAATACGATTGTTCTTCTCTTGCACTTGATTAGAAGAAGGGAGGAAGAGAGAATTAATCACTTGAAACAAGATCAAGATATGTTAGTGATCAAGATATGTGTTTGAGAAAGAAAGAAAGAATAGAGAGAAGTAGATCTAAGAAAATTCATGGCAAGAGGTTGTGTTTTTCAGATGGGGTGGGTGGCCCAATATTTATAGGAGACAAAAAAGTTGTTACTCTGCTGGCGGTCCCTAATATATTAGGGGGCCGCCAGGCCTATAAGGGGGTCACCCGTAGAGTACGCTCCTCTTTTTGTCTTTTAGTGGGGAAGGTGTTATCTGTTTTGAAACATTTCATTTTAGGAGGGAGGGAAATCTTATTTCAAATTTAATGTTTTAATAAAACATTTCTTTTATGTATAAATATTTTGTGTATATATTTTGAAAATACACTTTTGTAGATGTAAGGTTTAAGAAAAATAATTTTTTGATCATTAATCATGTTTAATGATTTGTTTATCCATACCTTAAGTGATTAATCTTAAAAATAGAATTTTACGATTAGTAATTTATAAACGTTTAATTTTATCGTAAACGTTTTTACATTTTGTTATTATCAAATTATTGAGAGGTCAAAAAATATAAATAACATTTTTAGACATTATGTGTATTAACAATCTCCCCTTTTTTGATGATGACAAAATATAAACTCATTTAGTATAAAAATAGAAGTTTATAAATTACTAATGAGTTTAATTCCATTTCTCCCCCTTTTTATCGAATCCAAAAAGGTTGATCATCGAATTGTAGTAGAGAGAAAGAAATCGATGCTTAAAGACTCCCCCTTGATGTAAGCTCCCCCTTGTTCGAGGCACCAAGGGATCGATCTTATGATCATTTGTTTGATACAAAACAAAGTTAGAAGTACAAGTGCAAACCAATATAGCACGACAAATATCTCAAGAGGATAATCTACACTTTAGAAACTCATAAATGAAGTGCATTCAAATTCCTAGAAAGATCATATATAGCCATATTGGACAATATATGATGATACAACATAAGATAATCATAACCTAACATAACATAATTAGATCATCTAATAAAAGTAAGGTAGTAGATGATTCAGGACTTCATGAGATGTGATACCCAAAAGGCAGTGAACATTTATTTGAGCAAATTAATCATGTGGGAGTGATTAATTAAAGAGTGAAAATGATGAAGATGATGAATCATTATGGTGATGGACTCGTGATTGGGGTATAAGACGGGTGACAAGGAATTGAATGAAATTAATTTCATTTCTTAATGAGTGGAAGTGGTTGGTGGTGTACCTGCAACAATGACAAAAGCTAACATGACACCCTACTTGAGCATTAGTAGGAGGTTGAACCAATAGGTGTGGTGAAGAGGGTGGTGTATGAGTTTGATAATCAATGAGTGTGGAGATGGTGTGGAGTTAATTAATAATTCGATCTCTTTGTGGGTAGTCCATAGGTGGTGAGATAGAGTGATGAGTGTTTCTTGGAGGTGGTGGTGGTGAGTCATTATGACAAGTAGGTGATGATTTTGGAAGAGGTGTCCTACGCTTCCATACTTGACGAACCGACATTCTTGGTTTTTTAGAAAAGTTTGGGTGATGATTTGAGCAAGACATTTGGGTGGAGGAATAAGAAATATAAGGAAGATGGTGATGATGAAGAAGATTGATGATTTAAATAATGAGAAAGATGAAAAGAAATGGCAAAGTATGGTGTTGAAGATGAGGATTAAAGAAATTGTGTGTTCAAAGAGGGAAATTCCAGCAAGAGTCTAGGACTAGGTTGGTTAAAGATATAGATAAAGAGAAATAATCAAAATTTTTGTTCCCTCCTGTTGGCGGTCCCATATCGTGGGGCGGTCCCTGATTAATAAGGGGGCCGCCTGATTAATAATGGGGCCATTTTCTGGAGAGAACAAACTTTTCCCAGTTTTCTCCCTCATAAATTATCGCATCTTATTCCAGAAAAAAATCAAGTATTCCCTCTGTCCCATTTTTATTGTCCACGTTGAGGATTAATTTTGATGATATGTTCATATAGACGATTTAGAATCATTCCATATGGTATTGGAGAATTTGGTTGATTTTTTATTTTTTTTAACTCGTTTGGTTAGAAAGTAGTCAAAGTTAAAAGGAGTACTTGTTAAAATGCAATACATCATGTGACATGATGATGCGGGAAGAAATGATGATTCATTTTGATTGCCAAAGGCATTATCTTGAATGATTTCATTCCAAGATCTCATGTTTTGACGTAGCTCTTCTTTGAGGACTTTGTTTGGAAAAATTGTTTGTCCGGTTGTTGTAATTGATTGAATGATTTCCTTTGGTGTTGCGATGTGTGTTTGATTCTTGATTAATTTTCAAGGAGTCGAGAGAGGGTTCTTCAGAGTAAGAACACTCTCCTTCACATGGAATGGAGAGAATTGAGGCAAATGACATGAGTGAGAACTTAAATGTTCTTTTCAAAGCCCAAAATGCTAAGAAGATGTTTTGATTCTCATCTTTGGTGATTTCTATTGAGGAATAAAATTCAAGTAGAAATCTTGGACAAATTCCTTTATGGAGTTCATATATTTTTACAAGTTTGATAGTTTGAAAGAGGGTTTGAATATTATCGTATTTAGTGGATTCAGGAGATATAGGACGAACTTCATGAATTGACCTATATTCTAGGTTTCGAATGATGGGTTTTAAGATATCAGGAATATAGTTTTCATCAGAGATTGTTGGAATGCATGATTTAGTGTACCGTAATTCATCTTCCAAATTCATTTTACCTAAAATTAAAAGAAGATAATTTTAGTCAGGTTCCTTTATTTAACAAGATGTCTAGTGTTTGCAACAAATATGGAGTAACGATTAACTCGACCTAGAAATAAAATCCTAAGAGTTAACCCAAACGCTCCTTAATTTGATTTAGCTCATCAAAACAAGTCAGGAAATACATATGAATTATGTATCTCGAAATTTGTTCATGAGATCATTATGCATGTGTTTGAAAACGTTTTTAGGTTGTATTGACAATGCATAACAACAATTTTATTTTATTCCTAACTTGAGTGATTTGAAAAATAAAATTGGGGTTTTAGTTCAAAATCAATTTTTCTACAAACTCACTAATATGTACAAATCCTATGTCTATGGGAAGCATATTAGTTGTACATTGTATCCTAGTAGTTCTAATTGAACAAAATTGGAAAATCCCCAATTTTGATTTTTGGTGTTCATGATGAACCCTAGACTCAAATTGAAAGAAAATAGATGAAATGACTTACAATTGATGATCTTTGTGATGTTAGGATTGATTATTAGTGTTGATCTGATCTTCAATTTATGTTTTAATGGTTGAATTTGAGTTTTGGGTGGGTTATTGTGCGTTTTCGTCACTTGCAGCACGAAGGGGAGTGTTTGTTTTCGTGGTTTGAATTTTTTTTGTTTAAGTGTTCATATTTTTGATTTCCTGATGGCGGTCCCATATCTCCTGGCGGTCCTAAATATATTAGGGGGCCGCCTATATGGGGGCCGCCCTCAGGATACGTTTTTGAACTTGATTTTGACAAAAAAATTGCGAAGAGAGGTGACTTTTTAATTTGCATTTCGCGAATTAAAGGTGCTTAAAGTACTTCGGATGAAGTATTTAAGTTGTCACGACACGGAGTAGAACACGAACTAGAATTGAGACAGAAGAAGGAGAAGCGAACTTATATGATTTATGGAATGTGTTCCATCATTCCTAAACCAAGACGTAGATAGTTAAACGATTCACGTTTAAGGGGTTTAGTAAGAATGTCGGCGATGTTGTCAACGGACGGCACTTTTTCGATTGAGATATGTCCTTTTTGGACATTATCACGAAGAAAGTGGTGACGTATTTCGATGTGTTTGGTACGAGAATGTTGCACCGGGTTTTTGCTAAGGTCAATCGCGCCTTTGTTGTCACACATGATGGGAACGTCGTCAAGTCGTACGTCGTAGTCGATGAGAGCTTGTTTCATCCATAGTGCTTGTTGACATGCCTTTCCGGCGCTTACATATTCGGCTTCGGTAGTGGATATAGCAAGAGCGGTTTGTTTCTTCGAGAACCAAGATGTCAAACAACATCCCACGAACGTACAAATACCGCTAGTGCTTTTTCGGTCCACATAATCTCCCGCATGATCAGAGTCGGCATATACTACGGTTTCTATGCCGGTCCCCTTAGGATACCATAATCCTAAGTGCGTAGTGCCTTTAATGTATCGGAAGATACGCTTAACCGCTTCAAGGTGAGAGGTTTTGGGAGCCTCTTGAAAGCGGGCACAAAGGCAGACACTAAACATGATATCGGGCCTACTTGCCGTTAGGTATAATAAACTACCTATCATGCCTCGATACTTGGTACTATCTACCGACTCACACTCTTCATCTTTCGTGAGTTTAGTATCGGAGGACATGGGGGTTTTCATTGGTTTAGAATCTTCTAGACCAAATTTCTTAAGCATTTCTTTAATATACTTAGATTGATTAAAGAATATACCATCTTCCATTTGTTTAATTTGTAATCCATGAAAGAAGTTAAGTTAACCCATCATGATCATCTCGAACTCTTCATGCATGATTTTGATAATATCATCACATATGTCTTGACAAGTCGAACCGAATATGATGTCGTCGACATATATTTGAACAATGATGAGATTTGAACTTTTCTTCTTAGTAAAAAAAAGGGAGAGTGTTTATCTAGCATTCTGTCCCATTTTATATTCCCTGTTAATAAGGAAAGCTTTTAATCTATCATACCAAGCTTGGTGGTGCATGTTTAAGACCATATAGAGCATTCTTTTAATTTTATAAACATGATCCGGCTTTTTGAATTCATGAATCCCGAAGGTTTGTGCCCATATACCTCCTCATGATAAAACCGTTTAGGAATGGCACTTATACAACCATTTGGAATAGTTTAAAATCTAAGGCACAAGCATAAGCTAATAATATTCTAATGGACTCAAGTCTAGCAACCAGGGCATAAGTTTCATGATAATCGATGCCCTCTTGTAGTTGTATCGTGATAACTACCCCTAGCCTTATTTTGCGAGAAAAACACCGTTCCGTCTAACTTAATTCTAAATACACACTTAGTTCCTATGATTGTCATAATCCTAGGTTTGAGGAACTAACACCCAAAGTCGTTAGCAAATAATGATTTAATTCTTCTTCGCATTGGCGACTATTCAATTTCATCTCTAAACACTTCATTCACATTTCTTTAGGTTCTATAGTTGAATAAAAAACCCCCCCAAAAAAAAAAAAGAAAAAGTTACTTTCGGTTTTGGGCATGTGACCTAAGGTTCTTTGGATTTAAGGATTCCTAGACATTTTCTAATGGATTTGGGGGTTTTTTTTTTTTATTTTTTTTTCCTAGATTCCTTAATGTTGACTATTTCATCAATCTCTAAAGTTTCATCTATAATGTCATTTTCTAAGTTTTTCTTTTCGGTGACCTTAATTGCTTCTTCTTCATCTAAGTCATCATCCACCAACGGTGATGTCTTAGAGGGTAGAGGAGTTTCATCGAATGTCACGTTAAGTGATTCTTTGACTTTCTTAGTGTGTTTGTTTAGGATGATGTAGGCTTTACTATTTTGAGAATAACCTAAAAAGACACCTTCGTATGACTTTGGGTCAAATTTGTAAGAGTTCTTTGGTGTTCAAAAATGATAGCACTTGCTTCCAAAACACCTAAAAAAATCCTAATGTAGTATTTCCTAACCTCTTTAAAAGTTCGTAAGGTGTTTTTCCAAGAATGGCTCTAATGAGAATTCGGTTGAGAATGTATGTTGAAGTATCTACGATGTTACACCAAAAATTTTATGGTAACGATTGTTCATTCAACATAGTCCTACCCATTTATTAAAGTGTCCTATTTTTCCTTTTGACCACGCCATTTGATTGAGGAGTGCGTGGAGCCGAGAAGTTATGTGTAATACTATTGGCATTACAAAACTCTTCAAATTGCACCTCATTATCAAATTCTATACCGTGGTCGGTTCTTATTGACACTATTGAACAACCTAATTGGTTTTGAATTTCCCTACTAAATATTTTGAATTGATCGAAATCTTCGGTTTTGTCCTTAAGGAATCTAGTCTAAGTATACCTAGAGTAATCATCTACTATGACTAGGGTGTAACGATTTCCTCCGTAACTTCGTACGGCAGATGGATCAAAGAGATCCATATGGAGGAGTTCTAAGCATCTAGTTGTTGAGACTATATTCTTAGCTTTGTGACTAACGTGAGCATATTTTCCCATTTTGTAAGCATCACAAAAATGTTGATCAAACTTAAGCTTAGGTAGGTTTCTAACTAATTCCTTAGAAGCCAATGATTGAATGAGATGCATGTTTGCATGACCTAACCTCTTATGACACAATGTGGAATTTTCATCAATCATAGCTAGACATATTTATCCTTCAGCTTATTTCCTAATTTCATCACATATAAGCCTTTCTCCTATTACCTACATCTACCTATGAGAGCGTTTACCGTCCTAGTGATTTCAACTAGTCAGTCAAAGAAAGTGATACTCTACAACTTATTGTCACATATGTGCCCTATACTTACAAGTTAAATCTCAAGTTATCAAAGTTCTACATTATCTTATTTTGAGTAGAGTCATTTAGAAATCATACTCTTTACACAATGATGTTACCCGCAAGATTACTACCAAAAATGACGTACCACCATTGTGATGCTTGTAATGTGGAAAGAGCTTTTGGTTGCCCGTCATATGTTTAGAGCATCCGCTATCCTTGATCCATTCGTCGGGTTCCAAGTCGACTCCAAGGCATATCTATTTATATAGTACAATGACTCAAACATTTGGTCCCCAATATCTCATGGGTCCAAAATTGTTAGTGCCAAACATCCCTTGCATTTGATGCAATTGGTTGGGATGTGAGAATGGAAGACACATTTCCCATGGCATGTAACTTTGACGTGGAAAGTTATTCCAAGTTACAGGAAAGCCATGAGGTTGGTTTTGTCGACCAACATGTCTTTTTGGTTGCGGTGTTTTAGGACGAGAATAATTATTATTGACTCTTCTAGGAGGTGGAGTTTTTGATCTAAAATTGGGTTTCAAAAATCCAACTCCGGGCTTTGACAATGGCTTATAGAATTGTTTAACTTCATTGTCACTAGCAACATGAATTTTGACTTTGTTTACAATTATGTGTTTTGGTCTAGGACCCAAAATAGATTTTTGAAAAGACACAGTTTTCTCAGATCCAGGTGTTGCTGGTGGTGGTCCCATAATTATTTTGGGGGCCACCTGGGTCACTATTAGTGGGTCCGCCATATTATGGTCCTTCATCAGCGGACACTTTTTTCTGAGCTTCACAAATTTTTATTTCCCTAAGTCACTAGATGATGCTTCAAATGAATTAAACCCCAAACCAGATTATCCCCAGAGGTTTTTACTACTCAATCATTTCATTTAAGAAAAGTGATACTCTTTTCAAATTTATTTAATCTAAGGATTCTCTTAGTTTATTTCATCTCAATATTAAAGCGCAAGAAACTTTTGCCACAATCGCGATCAACTCCTTATTTTTCTCGAGTGTGGATAATTTAATCTTTTAATTCCTCTAAGCTCGTTGTTCTTCTAAAGTAGTTTATATCTAGTAGCTTTAACCATCGTTCTAGAGTGATTATCTATAGCACATTTGTGCAAAACTTATCATATTCGTTTCTAAAGCTAAATAATCAATTGATGAGTTTTCATCACTAAGTAAGATGATACTGAACTACCTTACTTGAATGCAATGAGCACAAGACACTTTCATCTATGACCTTTTCGTCATCTTCTTCACCGCTATCCGCTCAAGAGCGTACCGAGCAAAACTTTTTGGTTCTTATCTTCAGGTGGTTTTGTATTCACTAATTCAAGATGATTCGGTTGCCGGCATCTAAACAATTTCTATCACTTTTACCGTTCATTGTCATCATCGTTTTCTTTGGAATGTCTTTTGTCATTCCTAGGTTTCTCAACACGAATCTACTCATCTTTTAAAGAACTTCTTGAAGTATCTTACCGCATGGCGTACTCTTCGTCTTCAGCTACCGGAAGTCCAGCACTCCTTATCACGTAAGATACTTTCTTAGCCTTTAAAGCAATAGATTTCCTTTCAACTTTGAGCTTTGACTATTTCCGGAAATCTCTTCTTCTTGATGATCATATTCGATGAACTTTAGGTTCCCGATAAGTTCATCAAGAGATAGTGACGTTAAGTCTTTCGACTCTTCAATCGCCGTGACCTTTGCTCTCCATTTAGGATGTAGAGCCCTAAGAAACTTCCTTACGTAGTTCTTACTAGAATAACCTTCATTAAGAGCTCTAAGACTAATAATAATAGTATTAAATCTAGCAAAAGCACTATCTATAGATTCGTCTTCGGAAATGACGAATTGTTCATATTGTTGAACCAAAACTTCGATCTTATTATCTTTAACTTGGCTATTACCTTGATGGGTAATTAACAAAGTTTTCTAAATTTCTTTTGCCGTGTTACACATGAAATTTTTTTCATATTCTTTTCTTGGCAAAGCATTGTAAATAACCATTTTTGCTTCATTATTTTTCGCAAGTCTCTTTTTAAGATCATCGGTTTATTTTTCAAAAGGGATAACCTCATCTAATTTGGTTTCCGGATTTTGTACAATAGGTTGAAAATCACCATTGGTAATAACATGCCAAAGATCTAGATCTTTTGATTTAACATATGCCTCGAATCTATTTTTCCAATAAATAAAACTATCACTTTCAAAAAGTGGTGGTCTTTGCATGGATTTCCCTTCTAGATATTTGTTGAAATCCATAGATTGATCCAAGCTTTAAAATACAGTATATTTTAAAAATCTTGAGTGACCTTGGATCCTGATACCAATTGTAGGAAACTAGAAGGGGGGGTTGAATACTTTACCTGATAATTAACCGTTTTAAAACTTAGCTTAAAAAATGGTTTTGAATTCGAGTTGTATGTCAATCATCAACAATATGAAATCCATAAGTAAACTATCTAATGTTAAAAAACTAATAAACAAAAACAATATAAAGAGATAAGGAAAAGAACAATCAAACCAAAACGTCAAGATTTATAGTAGTTCGGCTACAAAGCACCACCTCTTCGCCATACTCACTCCCCGATTACTCACTCGAGGAATTGTCACTATGTCAACAAGTTCCTTAGCCGGAGAAAACCGTTTTACACGTCGCTTACAATTCTTTTCGACGACTAACGATGTCGAGTTCCTAATCTTAGCTAGAACAAATCTAAGACCTTCACTAAAGTTCTTTATACACTCACAAGATATATAACTCTTGATGACACATAATCCAATTTAACACAACTACACAATTTAACACAATGGAATCTACATCAAATCTAATTTACACAACCACCCTCAAAGAAAATAAATTAAGTGAATTTTGAACTTTGAAGGGGAGGAGGAAAGAGATCACTTTGATAACAAAAATCGTTTCTAGATGAACATTGTTCTCTTTTGCACTTGATTAGATAAGGGAGGAAGAAATATAATCACTTGAAACAAGATCAAGATATGTTTAGTGAATCAAGTATGTGTTTTAGAAAGAAAGAAAGAAGAGAGAAAAGTAGATCTGAGAAAATTCGTGGCAAGAGGTTGCGTTTTTCAGATGGGGTGGCCCAGTATTTCTAGAAGACAAAAATAGCCGTTACTCTGCTGGCGGTCCCGGCGGTCCCTAATATGTTAGGGGGCCGCCAGGCCTATAAGGGTGCCGCCCGTAGAGTACGCTCTGCTTTTTGTCTTTTAGTGAAGAAGGTGTTATCTGTTTTGGAACCTTCCATTTTGGGGGGAAAAATCTGATTTCATATTTATTATTTTAATAAAAAATTTCTTTTATGAATAAATATTTTGTGTATATATTTTTGTAAATACACTTTTGTAGAAATGTAAGGTTTAAGAAAGATATTTTCTTGATCACTAATCATGTTTAATGATTTGTTTATCCATACCTTAAGTGATTAATATTAGAAATAGAATATTACTATTAGTAATTTATAAACGTTTAATTTTATCGTAAACGTTTTTACATTTTGTTTTATCAAAACATCAAGAGGTCAAAAAATATAAATATCGTTTTTAGACATTAATTTAGTAAAAAACATAATGGACAATTTCCTTATTTCGATAAGGACCCTGTAAAATGACAACACGCGCATATATATTTATTGTTTTCAACCTCCTTCTTATACGTTTCTCTAATCACTTGTAACCAAGAACATGAACATTCATACAACATAAAGATTTTCATGATCAGAATACCTTTCCTAATGCTTTTTTAAAAGTTGCTACCATCTCTAAAAGCAAATGTTCCTTACCCGGTTCCCAAGTTGTAGACTTCACAACCTAAAAAAATTAGAGAAAATTTCAGTTTATACAAAATATAATGTGGATTACATACATTTTTTAATACACTATGCATTCTTACAAATTGATAATATCAACCATTTCTCTTAACGTTGAAGAGTGAAAAAAGAGTCTTGTTGATCTATCACCATATGATTTGATATATGTTTCAATGCTGCAGTGCTCTACATAATGGACATGTACTCTTTCTATAAAACCTATAAAATGACAACACGCGCATATATATATATATTTATTGTTCTCAATCTCTTTCTCATACATTTCCCTAATCACTTGTAAGTTGTAACCAAGAACATGAACATTCATACAACATAAAGATTTTCATGATCAGAATACCTTTCCTAATGCTTTTTTAAAAGCTGCTACATCTTAAAATCCAGATGTTCCTTTCTCGTTTCCCAAGTTGTAGACTTCATAGCCTAAAAAAATTAGGGAAAATTTAGTTCATACAAAATATAATGTTGATTACATACGTTTTTTAATACTCTATGAATTTTTACAAATTCATAATATCAACCACTTATTTTAATGTAGGAGAGTAAAAAAAGAGACTTGTTGATCCATCACCATATTTTGATATATGCTTCCATGTTGTAGTGCTCTGCATAATGGACATGTTCTCTTTTGTTAAAACCTGTAAAATGACAACACATGCATATATATTTGTTGTTCTCAATCTCCTTCTCATACATTTCCCTAATCACTTGTAACTAAGAAAATGAACGTTCATAAAACATAAAGATTTTCATGATCAAATTACCTTTCCTGATGCTTTTTCAAAAGCTGTTACCATCTCTAAAAACAGATGTTCATTTCCCAGTTCCTAAGTTGTAGACTTCACAACCTAAAAAAATAGAGAAAAGTTTAGTTCATACAAAATATAATGTTGATTACATACATTTTACAATACTCTATGCATTCTTACAAATTGGTAATATCAACCATTTTATTTAATGCATGAGAGTGCAAAAGAGACTTGTTGATCCATCATCAAATGATTTGATATATGCTTCTATAGTACAGTGCCCATGGACATGTTATCTTTTAATAAAACTTGTAAAATGACAACACGTACATATATATTTATTGTTCTCAATCTCCTTCAAATACAAGTTTCTAATCGCTTGTAACTAAGAAAATGAACATTCATAAAACATAAAGATTTTCATGATTCCCCCCAAAAAAAAATTACCCTTTTTTTTTTTTTTTTTCCTGATGCCTTTTAAAAAAGCTTGCTGACCCATCTTAAAAAGAAGATGTTCCTATTCCCCCCGTTCCCAAGTTGTATCTCGCTTTTATTTCTAAACCTAAGTATGGGCCACCTAAGGTACTCCATAATTTTATTATTTCTATCATTTTAGGCATGTTATAAGCTGTTGCGTCTAATCTTCTATCATGGTATATCTGGTGTTTAACTGTAACCTTTACGTGTGAATGATCTCATAGGCGCCCGACCACTCTTTTAATGGCCTATGAGATATGATTGAGAATCTGTTCAAGAAAGCTTCTGTAGCCGAGGATGAAGGCATACTGAAGTAAAACCTTTTATCTTTTTGTTCTTGATTTTTACAATTATGTAGTAAAATATTATAACACCCTGTGTTTTCAAGTCATTGACGACGTCGATAAATCCACAATGTATCTTTTGTATTGTCCGCGTTTGCTTTAAATCGTAAATATTAAGCTAAATCGCGTAAGCTAAAAATTAGCGTTCAATATAAACCGGCATCAATCAATTAAATGTTTACATCAAGCATGGGTCTATATAAAATATTTGAGAATAATATAAACATTGTTCGTTTAATATTTTATCGGTACGGAAAGTGTAATTACGTTTCGCGATAATTTCGTTTAGCACTCCCGGCAACCACCAAAACTTTTGCTACGCTTCCCAACAGAATAACCCACATTTATACCCCAATCACTATAAAAATATACATAAATATATCATGTATATCTTTGTCTTGCCGAAAATCATACATCATATACAAGATTATACATGAAAAATGAGATAAGATTTCATTTTTGGTCAAACCTACACCATACTTCATGTAAGCAACACCATACTCATTATGGCACACCATGCCATTAAGAGCACGAAGAATAAAACATCATACTAGCTTACCTTGGACCATGCTTTGACTCCTAGACCATACCTTGGACCATGCTTGTAATCTATACATAAGAGTAACACTTACACACTTTACACTTAACTAGAAAATCAAACAAACCTCTCTTTTTCTCTCTTTGAGCTCACGGCTCAATAAGCTATCTCAAACAATCCATACAAAATTTTTATAACCTATTTACATACACTCTCATATCATATCTAAGATACCTCAAAGTATTTTGAAGCCTTGATTAATTATTTACAAGTATTTCTCAAGTAAAAGAAAGTTAGGGTTTAGTTAAGGAAATCTAAGGGTTTATTAGTGCAAGCTTGGTTTTGTGGCTAAACAAGGGTTTAGTACTTGTACATCATCATCCTCATTCATCATAAGTCTATTTTAAACCTTTATACTTTCATGTTTATGAGTTTTTATATATATAGAATGTGCTATAAAGAGAAATCACCATTAAGGAATACTTTTTGAACAAGAAAAATTATAATTTTTCCTTGTGAATCATGATTTTGAACATTTTCTCACATACTATGATGATGTGTATAATCATGAAAAAAAATATATATAAGTCTTTGTACAATCTTTTGTATAAGTATTAAAAGTTCATATGTAAACTTGTAAGTAAAAGTTCAGTAAGTAAAGTTTGATTTTAAGTGTTTATCCATGGATTTGTAAACCTAGATAACTTGGACACATGAGACTATTTATGTACAAAGTAAATGCTAATATAAGGAATATATAATAATATGATATATGAGACCTTGTGGTAAAATACAAAAGTGGTAAAGTAAAAGAAAAGATCAAAGTGGAATCAACAAACTCAACAAACATTCTAGTCCAAAATTTCCGAATTTTTACATATCCATTTATATTTTTATAGGATAGATTATCATTCACGACATTCGAAAATGTAAGAAACTTGTATAAAAACGGATAATAACGAAAAAGTTACTGTTTAAAAACGATTATACGTTAAAAAACGAGTCGTTAAGTAAATTTTAATAACAAAACATTTTTATAAAAATTATAAACATCAAGTATGATAATTTTAACAAATAAATACATATATATTTAGGATTCCAAAATGAAAAGAATCGTAATTTTTCAATTAATACCGAATGAGTTTATTGAATTTCGCGAGTTTAACGACAATTATACTTTATAAAACTATTTTTATAAAAGTTACTATCAGACAGAAAGTTATATTTTTGTAAACCTCATAAAAATATAGAACTTTTCAAATACAGAACGACCTCGAAATAACGGTAAAAACGAGCTATATAAACGAATAAAATACACATTTACGGGTTTTACACGACGAATAACTACTTTTATAAAAACCCACGTCTGATGTTAACAGTAAAAGTATACTTGTACACACAGAGGGTCAAAATATGAAAAATGTCAAATTATGATAACTCGTCCTAATACGAAAAGATGGGCATAAGAAACGCGAGAATCGGGTTTAAAACGCGAAAGTTACGCCAGTTTTGCTAAAACGGTAATTATAAACGTTTTAACTTATTAAACACAATTTTACTAAAACCATTAGTTGGTGATTGAGCTATATAGAATATTATGTGGTTATCAAAGTACTATATTACTAGGGAGTTTCATAATGAGGCCTCTTCGGATGGCGTATCGACGAGTTGTTGGATTTACGATTTAAAGTGTCCTAACTCCTCGTACGTCATGTCATGACCTCTTTAATTATGATAGCCCGAACGATAGTACGATGTAACAACTATAGGATTTTATTCAATGTTATCAATATAAGTACTCGGTACTTATACGACCTATGATAATTTAGGTTGCATTCGATCTTTTACGTGACGCTTTATCTGCGATATTTGGATTATCAGAACTCAAGGTGAGTTCATAGCCCCACGTTTTACATGATTTGTTTTATAAGTTTTGGGGTGAGAACATCTTGTTACAGAATGCATTTACATGATTGATTACAATTGAATTATTCACTTCAAGAAAACAAAAAAAAAAGCACATGAAAAAATCTTTACTTGTCATGCGATGAGAGTCAATACTAAACTGGGTTTGACTTTTTGGACGTAAACAACATACTTGACTTTAAGAATAATTACGGATTAGCTTAGTGTTTCATGAACGTAAATCACTTGGAGGGTGAGCGCGAATGTTATAAAATAGATCTATTGGGGATTGACAACCCCCGTTCGGGTGATTAGCTCTCACTAGTTCGAGATCGAACTAACGAACGTTATATCATGTCGGATTACGACTGGATTGGTGTCTACAGGGCCAACACTGAATACTAATGAATTTTTACCGTGCCTTGAATAAAGTGGCATACTTATAAGTCTACGTCGCAGTTCCATGAACTTAGAGTAATCGTAGTCATTTCTCTTACATACTTGAAACATTTTGATATATTGTGCTCATTACAATATATACTTGAAATATTTTGATATATTGTGCTCATTACAATATATACTTGAAACATTTTTGGATATTGTGCTCATTATAATATCTACTTGAAACATTTTTGGATATTGTGCTCATTATAATATCTACTTGAAACATTTTTGGATATTGTGCTCATTATAATATCTACTTGAAACATTTTTGGATATCGTGTTCATTATAATATCTACTTGAAACATATTTTGGGATATCGTGTTCATTACAATATATACTTGAAACTTTTTAGGATTTTATATAAGGAAACCTATATATGTCGGTTATGTTTTTTTCAAAGTCTTGTAATGGCGATACATGTAACATGGGTAGACCTAATATATATAGTTTTGGGAAGTACAATTATACTACGAAAACCCTATGAACTCACCAACTTTATGTTGACCCTTTTAAGCATATATATCTCAGGTGAAATAGATGATTGGCCATTTTAGGAAAATGGAGTCCCAACTTTTCCAAGAATACTTTTCAATGAAAAGAACAACTTAGAGGTCGTTCTCACATGACTTGTGCAATGGGTTATTATGAATTAACGCTCCCGGAAACACATTCCGCTGTCGACCCAATTTTTGGGGTTGTTACAGATTAGGAATTCAGAGCCAAGGCTATAGAATAACTAGGATCGCATATTATACCCTAGACTATAGCCATATTCACAAACATTTTCATACATCAAACATTTTCAAAGTACATAGATTTTCTAAGGGATAATGAAACACTAGAGCCTTGTCAAGGTATGGTGGGGTTGTCACCATAGCCTCAGGACCATACATGTATCAAATCATACAACTAGATTAACAAGTGAAGTTAGATGAACGTAAAAGGGTTCGAGTATTGTCCATAGGACGAGTAAATTTATTAACTAGTTCGAGACGTGTAACAATTCAAGAACTGAACTCAAGACAGTTTTGTTAGAGTGAATTGCGAGATTGAGCCATGACCATGACTGCATCTCAAGACAGTTCTTGTTTGATGAGTTGCGAGATGGAGCCATGACAAAGTTTTTACACAAATCGAGGTACTTGATAAATTCCCTCGAGGATGGTTAGGACTCGTGAGGCATTATGTGAAACAATTACGCGTAATTATAGTGGTAAGACCACTATAGGAATATTTGTCTGATATGTGCAGACACACTACTTGTTTACTTGCGAACGTGACTTAAGTATATATATATATATATATGTATAAATATATATATACTTACCATACCTTGTGTATTCTACAATTATTTATATAAGGGTGATTTATATAAATACTGGAGCATTCCTTTAGGCAAGGTAGTACTATAAGCTCATAGTTTCTAAATGATACCTAAACATTAAGTTATCAAATATGATATCTTACCATCAACCATTTATGCCATGAGCGCACATTCATATTGACCATACATCACTTCACAACACTCTATTTCGGAGCATGACTTTTGAGAATTAAACTAATCTCACATTTTTGGGATTTTGAAGGAATGCAACCAAAAAGAGCCACAAGGTCAACACCAGATTTATTACAGAAAACCTACCCCACAACTGTCCAATGCCCAACTTCAGCAATGATTGACCAAGGTGTTACATGGCTGCACTGCCATCACGTGATGCAAACAGGAAGGCGATTGTCAGCCAACTTCGGGAACAGGTGCCAAGTGACCGAACGCGTTAACTCGATAATTGCACTTACCAAGACTTCATGAAGTGCCAACCTCTGTATTTCAAAGGCACCGAGGGAGTGGTCGAACTAACCCAATGGTTTGAAAGGATGGAGACTGTATTCCGCATAAGCAACTGCTCTGTGGAAAATCCATCATCAAGTTCTCCAACTTGGGAACTGTTGTTTGGCAGGAGCTCTGACGTGGGGAATTTCCATGTTCTTGTATCTAGCGCTGTGTATTATGAAGTAGCACCCCAAGTGGTATTCCGCTGCGTTGTGATTTTTGGGGGTGTTACATACTGCCCAAAGGGCGAGATTAAGAAGCTTGAGGTTGAGATGTGGAACCTGAAGGTTTAAGGGTACCGATGTGGTAGGCTATAACCAACTTTTTCAGGAACTAGCATTGATGTGTGCTAGGATGTTCCCTCAATAGTCGGATAGGATCGAGAAATATGTTGGTGGTTTGCCCGACATGATTCACGTAAGTGTAATGGCATCTAAGCCTAAGATAATGCAAGATGAAATTGAATTTGCAACTGAACTGATGGACAAAAAGATCAGCACTCTTGCTGAACGTTAAGCTAAGAATAAGAGGAAACTCGATAACAACAACCAAGCTCAACCACAACCTCCCAAGAAGCAAGGTGTGGCTATAGCTTATACTGTTGGGTCTGATAAAAGGAAGGAGTATGCTGGAACTCTACCATTGTGCAACAAGTGCAAGTTTCATCACAATGGTCAGTGCACTGTAAGGTGCGCAAACTGCAAGAGAGTTGGCCACTTGACCCGAGACTGTAGGATTCCTGCTGCTACTAACAATCAGAGAAACCTCACTTGCTATGAATGTGGGAGTCAAGGGCACTACAAGAGTGATTGCCCATAATTGAAGAACCGAAACCATGAAAATCAAGCTGAAGGTACTGAAGCACGTGGAATGGTGTATGCCTTAGGAGGAGGAGAAACCGATCAAGACCCTAACAACATTAAAGATGAGATCAAAACTTAAAAGAGAAAGTTGTCTCGCTTCGTCTAGTGAACCCTAAGTTGGAACTATCTTAGACTTTATCTCCTTAGTATTTCTTGTTGTATTACTCTTAAATTTCCATTGTACGGAATGATTTCAAGTATCTATCAAATTAACGTATTATGAAAACGTCAATTCTACTTTAACTCTTAATTTTTTTTACAAATCACTCCTATAGTTCTTATGAAATTATAACACAATTTTGACGAAAATGAGCATCGCATCGTTAGCCCAATATAGATAGCTTGATCACCTATGTATAATTCAGGAAGGACCATGCCCATGCTGAGAGTAGCCACCTTAAAACTTCTTGTCAAGAAACAATTTTCTATTTATATCAAGTTTTGTGTGCGTATTTATAAAATGTATTTATCACGAGGAACCAAACTAATAATCATAATAACCAATTAAACTCTTACACCACCGTACTATATAAAGTCGACATCATTTTATACAAAATCCTATGTCCAAAACTCAAGACGTATCCCTAGGCACCCTAGGACGATCCACTAACAAGTTTACTCGCCATTAAGGAATATACCAATACATCATTTTCAACATCTACGTAATACCATAGAGCTTAGTAGTTATGACACCACCATAGATATAAGTTCATTATCACCCTAAAAGAAATGTTATAACTGAAGCGCTAAGCAGAAAGGAACGAATAAGCCCACTAGAAGCCGAGCCTTGGTTGCAACAATAAATATTAAACCAACGTCACTAATCTTGAACGCTCAAGTAAAGCAATTTAGAAGGGGAATACAAATGAGTTACTAAGCATGGTAACAAAATATTCGAAAGACATAAATAAAAATAACAAATAGATTTGTTCACACTGGTATGTGCTTAATTACACATACCATTTTCCTAATAAAATGAGCTTAAATGACCAAAAATGTACCAAAAATACAATGTATTTGTATGTTTTCACTTATATTGTGAAGGTAACGGATAATCAAGAAAAAGACAAAATCGAAACCAAAACGGACAAAAACCGAGCACGGAATGGAAGAGACCGTGAGAAGTCAAAAAAATCAAAGTCAACAAAAAGTCAACCCCGTCAAAGTCAAAGTCAAAGGCGGAGCCGATATCGAAGAAATGTTAAATGGGCTAACCCATATCTGTCTAGTGGGCCGGGTCAGCCCATTTAAACATTATGAATACTTTATAAGACTTAAAGCCTTAAAAAAAAGCATAAGTCCCCTTTTTATAATACACACGGCCCAAAACAAAGACTAAGCCCAAATCCCACTAACTGCAGTTAGGCCCAAGTCCCTTAAACCATTAACCCCGTTAGAGTTTAGGACTATTGGTGCAATAACATAATACAACTTGAGGGACCTTACTTGCCAATTCCCAAAATACATTACAACACAAGGACTGTCACTACAATATACATATATGAGTTAAGGGGCCAAACTTGGCCAACTCCTAAACCTTTCACCCCTGTTACCCAAAACAGAGATACAAATACGAAAAATGAATTTGGCGCCATTTTGCCATTTTCGTGTCTTTTTCACCCCTCTGCCCTCTATAATTACATGCCAAAAACATCACCTCCCAACTCAACGCCACCCCACATGGGTCAATGAACACGCTGGCAATCCTCAAACATCTAATTCGATAATGAAATCAATGGCTTGGATCAAAGACCTTGGGCTCTACTCAAATTGGAAGGCTAAGATTGACTATGGACTTGTCTCACATAACAAACACACCCTGGTTCTCACTCAGTAAAGAAACACAAGAAAGAAGAGGTCAAGACCCCAAGACCTAGAATCTTCGTAGTTCATATATAAATAGGTTCTTGTAAGCCCATATGAGGCAAGTAGTTTAACCTAGTTTTAGTTTTTAAGTCATTTTCCATTTTATTGTCTTTTAATTACAAGTCTTGTAAACTGTTTTTAATATTAATGAAAGCTTGAAGTTTTTAAGTTAAACTGTGAGTTCTATTGTTCCTTATTGTTAAAAACCTTTTACAAGCTGTTTTAAGCTCTTATTCAAACTTATAAGCAATCTGTTTTTTACTTTAATTTATAGAACTTAAGAAAAATCAAAAATTCCACCAAAAAAAAAATACCAAAGCTTATATTTAGATGATAAGCCCGAAATGGAAGGGCTTATGTACAATACTAGCTTGTCTTTTGACAAGCTAGAGCTTGTAGATTAGCTTATTTATAAGCTTGTTTGCCTTGTTTTGAGCAAAGGCCTTTGTAAGTTTCCAATTTTAATTTTTAGCTTATTACTGTAGCATTGCTTATTTACTGCTTATTTGTGCTTATTTATGCTTATTACTGCTTATTTATGATGTTGAGTGCTTAAAATGCTTAGCTTATAGTTTAAATTTTATTTGTGCAAGTTTTTAGTTAAAACTGTTAGTTATAAGCTTATATACTGTTTGATTAGTGTAGCTTATTTAAGTGCTTATTTGTTGTTGGAATTTGCTTAAGAGTGTCTAATTTACCTGTCAAACATCTGGTATTTGGAAAAGTTTGCTTAAATCTTTAAAAATCAAGTTTAAAATGTCTTTGAAAAACTTAAAAGGGTGTTTGGCACAAGCAGTACTAACCCATAGTTAGTACTGCTTGTCCTATTTTGACCCATTTTGGAAATTTAACCTTCATTTTTAAAGTCTTTTAACCTGTTTTTGATCATTGTTTAAGTTGGAATCTAAAAATCATAAGTTTTATAGCATGTTGTTTGAATCTGAGAGCTTATAGCTTATTTCACCTGCTTATTTGATTAAGTCTATGAAACTTGAGTTTTTGTGATGTTTTTGTGTTTGTACAAGTCTTAAAACAAGTTAGGATCAAAGTCTTTTAGGCCTGCAAGTTTGGTTTGAATTTTGCCAAAAATCTGTCAATTTTAACTAAGTGTTGAAAAAAAATGCTTTTTCAATTGATCATTGTGGCTTATTCTTAATTTCAAACTCCATTTTGATTCTTGTTACTTGTTCTTTGAGGTCAAATCTCAATCTGTTTGAAGGTTTAATTGTCATAAGGATCTGTTTGTGTGCTTATTTTTAAGCTCAAAATTGTCATTTTTCAAAAACAAAATTCAGTACATGCTGATTGTAATCAGTATGTACTGAGTGTGTTTAGCTTTTTCATTAAGCTTTTTAAAGGCCTATTTGAATTTCAAACTGTTTTATGATTGATGATTCTTGTAGCTTATTGTTTCAGCTTTAAGGGAATATAAGCCCTTAAGCCATAAGGTTCCACTAAGGAGCTTATTTTTAAGCCCAAAAGTTGCCCTTTGGGCTGTTTTGATGCAAGTATTGTCCAAATTGCTTAATTGCTTATTTGTGCTTTTCTGCTTATTTTCTATGCTTATTTTTGTTCAATTCTGCTTATTAGGTTAGTTTCAGCTTATTTTAGCTTATTATACTTAGGGTATAGCTTATTTGAGCTTAATTGCATTTGTAGCTTAACATTTTAAGTTTAAAAGCCTTTATTAGATTCTGTCTTTTTTAGCTTATATTCCTTGCTTATTTTTGTTCAAACTTGCTTATTAGGGATAGTAGCTCATCTGTCTTTGCTTATTTTGTAGTTTAACTAGCTTATTTGTCCTTAAATTGCCTAACAGTTAGAATTTTAAGCCCTTTAGTTTAGTTTAGCTCTCTGTCAAGTTTTTCAGCTTATTTTTGTGCTTATTTGTGGTTTATAAAAAAAGTTCTTTATAAAAGTTGTTGGGCTACAACTTATTTATAAGCTGTGAAAAAAGTTTTAAAAAAAACCAAAAAGGGGAAGGTGGAAGTCCAAGGTGAGCAGGGCTCGAACCCTGGACCTCACACCCTCAACTCTTATAACACATACCGTACTCCACTACCACTAGCACCCTTGGGATTTTTTCGTTATCCCTTGCACAATCAATTACTTTATCACCTTTTTGAGCCCATTTTTTTTATATAAGTCGTAGCTTAATCTGGGCTTTTTAGAGCTTATTTGATAAGCTGGTTTATTTTTCTTGCATCCTTTATAGCATTTAGGACTTTTAGTGAATTTTTCAAAATTTTTCATCTTTATTTAGTATTATTCTTGAATTTCCGTAGGTAAAAAAATTAAAAAGTCATTTAAAATTAGTAAATTATTTTAAAAAAATACAAAAAAATATTTTTTAGTTTTAGAATAAATACTTTTAGGTTTACAAGTTTTAAGATTATTTTTATCACTTTTAGATTTTAATTTTCATTTTTAGCTTTTTAAATTAATTTTAGAAAATAGATTTTAATTATAAAAAGTAGTGAAAAATATTTTTCTTAGTTTTTATCATATTTTAGACTTTTCTAAAGTAGAAAATCATTTTTTAGAATTTTTAGGGATTAATTGGTCATTTTTTAGGATTTTAAATAGATTAAATTAGTTTTTAATTCATAGAAAATTATTAAAAAGTCAAAAAAATATAATTCTTTTTTAGAAAATTTTCTTTTGTCATTTTTTAGGTTTACATGCAAAAATTTCTTGTGTAGGGTTAAAATTTGACTTAGTTGATAAATTAGACGCGTTTTTAGGATTCCCGTTTTGCATTTTTAGTTTAAATTTGTGTTGCCTTAATTGTTTTTAGTGTAAATTGCATTAATTTTCCGTAGTTTATAATCAATTTCAAAATATTTTCCATTCAACATAATTATCCAAAACCGACTCTTGGACTTGCATTGCCTCTCGTTAGGGATAACGACCCGGGAATCACACTTCCCGATTTCTACATTGAGATTTTTGATTCTTATTATATGTTTATATATTTATTATAATATATATAAAGGGTTTTCAATCAATTTTTGGCGTCGCTGCCGGGGAGGAGTGTAAGCGTTTGTCGTTCCGAAGTTTGACAATTAGTGCTTTGAAGATCCTTCCTTGTGAAGTTATTTTTGTTATTAAAAATATAAAAATACAAAAATATTTTTCATTTTCTTTTTAGTATATATATAAAAAAAGAAAAACAAAAAACATAAAAACATTGTCCATAATTATCAATAAAAATCACCATCAATATAATACTTTCAACTGAAGTATTATCATTAATAAGTTCCCGAACCAAAGATTCAAAAACTTACCTTTTGTGTCACTTGCGAGGTACGCTTCACTTTTGAAAGATAAACAAACTCAAAGAGGGGTATAAGGAGGGTTGTTCCGAGGAACTACGACCCTAAAGGAGAAAGTTTTTTAATAGCTTCGCGTTTTCCTACTCCTCCGCTCCTTTATGCGTTTTTCTTTTAGAGAGTTACCGAGAAGCTTGTTGATTATTAGGTTTAAGTGTCTTATCTCATTGTCCGTTATTAAAATAAATTGTGAATCAATTGTTGAAAAAAAAACCAAAAAAAAATAGTATAAAATTTCTTTTTATATTTTAGTGCATGTGCACTCGTTCTCAATCCCGTAATTTTAACCGTCCTCAACAACAAGCCCCACCGGCTTTTGTTGAAACATTTAATCTTGAAGAACTAATTAAAAATCTCGATCCTCTCGTAGTTACGATGGACGATAATCGTACAATGGCGGAATTGCTTGAAGCACCCACCGAGGTTACAGGAGCATCGTTGTTCCCGAAGATCACCGCGACAACTTTGTGCTTAAGCATGGTTTGCTTACTCTTGTTCAAAATAAACAATTTTTTGGACATGACAAAGAAGACCCTCATGCTCACATTCGTTATTTCAACAAGATCACTTCTACGATGAAGTTCCCAAACGTCCCGAGTACGTCGGTTAAGCTTATGCTTTTCTCATTTTCCCTCGAGGGTGCCGCCCGGATTTGGCTCGAAAAAGAACCCCCTCGATCGATTCTTACATGGGATGATCTTGTTTTAAAATTCATAAACAAATTCTTCCCTCCTTCTAAAACAACAAATCTTCGAAATGAAATCACGAGATTTCAACAACGATTTGATGAAACTTTTTATGAGGCATGGGACCGATTCAACGATATTCTTCGGGCATGCCCACATCATAGATTTTTGAAATTACATCAACTCGATACATTCTATAATGCCTTGAACTCTAATGATCAAGATTCGTTGAATTCCGCCGCGGGTGGTAATTTTTTGGATAAGATGCCTCGAGATTGCCTAAGAATCATCGAGAGCAAATCCAAAGTTCGTAATTCACGTAACAAACTGGTTGTTGCCAAAGTGGGTACGAACACTTCCACCCCTAGTATCTCACCCGATGTAGCCGATCTTACCACTGATGTTTCCGAACTCAAAGATATGATGAAAACTTTGATTCTCGATAAACAAAAATCCCAAGCTCCTATAACCGTAAAGGTGGTCGAGGAAAAATGTGTAACTTGCGGTGGTGCTCATTCTTACCAAAATTGTCCCGCCACCGATGGCAACGTTTATCGTGACAATATTCAAGAATACGTCTCTCAAGCCGCCGCGACTAATTTCAATCAAGGAAATACCGGTTACCGAGCCCCGATTGCTAATCAAATTCGACCTCCCGGTTTTCCTCCCGTATAACAAAACCAAGAAAATAATCAAAACCGTTATAACCAAAACCAGGGGAATAATTACAACCAAGGACTAATCTACCAACCCTCGGTTAATCAAGGATAAATTTATCGACCCCAGGTTAATCAACCTCCAGCTTACCAAGCCCCGACTTACCAAGCTTCGGCTCCTCAAACACAAGGTGTGTCAAAAACTGATTTTGAGAGCTACGTCAAAGCTAATGATGCGGTTATGCAAAACATGCAAAGCCAAATGTCCAATATAACGGACTTGCTCACCAAAATCGCAAATTCTAATGCCGCTTCTACTTCGGGCTCGGGGTCTCTTCCAAGCAACACCGTTGCTAACCCGAAAGGTGAATTGAAAGCAATCACCACCCGAAGTGGTGCCTCTTATGATGGACCTCAAGTTCCACCACCGACTTCTTCTCTTCCTAAGGTGGTGGAAAACGAACCCAAGGTGACAAAGGACACGGTGCCTCCTACTAATAACGGAAGTACCAAAGACGTCCAACCTCCGGTTGTCCATGTTGAAACTCAAAATTTTGAGCCCGTTGTTGCTCCTGTTAGTGCTCCGATGCCTAACCCGAAACCGTCGATTCCGTATCCTTCGAGACGTAATGATGAAAGGCGCCGTGAAAAAGCTAACGACCAAATTGAGAAATTCTACGAAATCTTTAAAGATTTGAGTTTCAAAATTAGCTTAACGGATGCTTTGATTCTTATGCCAAAATTTGCCTCGACTCTTAAAGCTTTAATTGGAAACAAAGAAAAATTAAGTGAAATGGCTAGAACGTCTTTGAATGAGCATTGTTCGGCGATCATCCTCAACAAGTTACCCGAAAAACTTGGGGACCCTGGCAAGTTTCTCATTCCGTGTGAATTTCTTGGAATAGATGAGTGCTTAGCCTTGGCCGATCTTGGCGCGAGCATAAATCTCATGCCATATTCCTTTTGGAAGAAGCTTTCCCTTCCGGAACTTACTCCGACTTGCATGACTCTCGAACTTGCGGACCGTTCGATCTCCCGACCGATCGGTATCGCCGAAGATGTCCCCGTAAAAGTTGGTGTGTTCCATTTCCCGTCCGACTTTGTAGTCATTGATTTTGATGCCGATCCCCGAGTTTCACTAATTCTCGGGAGATCCTTCTTAAAGACCGGACGTGCTTTGATTGATGTTTACGAAGGAGAATCAACTCTTCGTGTTGGAAAAGAAGCCATAACATTCAATCTTGATCAAACTTCGAGATACTCCTCTAATTACAATGATATGACGGCAAACCGAATCGACGTCATTGATATGGCTTGTGAGGAGTATTCTCAGGAAGTTCTCGGTTTCTCCAATGTGATCGCGAGTGGCAATCCTACTCCTTATTATGACCCGATCGTTTCTACCTCTTCTCCTACCCTTACTTCCTTCGGGGATAGTGATTTTCTTCTCGAGGAAGTCGATGCTTTCCTCGCTCTTGAAGATGATCCAACTTCACCGGAAGTTGATCACTCTTATTACGACTCGGAGGGGGACATTCTTCTTCTTGAAGCATTTCTCAATGATGATCCATCATTACCCCTTCCCACTCAAGGAAATTATTTGCCTGAAATTCGAAAAGAACTTAAAGTTTTTGAAGCTAAAAATGATAAATCTTCAATTGATGAACCTCCCGAGGTCGAACTCAAGGACTTACCTCCTCATCTCGAATATGCATTTTTGGAGGGTGACGACAAGTTGCCTGTCATAATTGCTAAAGACTTGAGTGTCGAGGAAAAATCCGCTCTTATAATGGTTTTGAAGTCACACAAGCGAGCCATCGCTTGGAAACTCTCCGATATTAAGGGTATTAACCCATAATTTTGTACTAACAAGATTCTTATGGAAGAGGACTACAAACCGATGGTCCAACACCAAAGACGGGTGAATCCGAAAATCCACGATGTCATTAAAAAGGAGGTTGAAAAACTTCTTGACGCCGGATTAATTTACCCGATCTCGAATAGTCCTTGGGTAAGCCCCATACATTGTGTACCGAAAAAGGGTGGTTTTACCATTATTGAAAATGATGAAAATGAGTTGATCCCGACTCGATTGGTTACGGGGTAACGTGTATGCATTGACTACCGTAAGTTAAATGAAGCCACCCGAAAAGACCATTTTCCACTTCCCTTTATGGACCAAATGCTCAAGAGATTGGCGGGAAACGAATACTATTGTTTTCTCGATGGTTTCTCGGGTTACTTTCAAATTCCCATCGATCCTAAAGATCAAGAAAAGACCACATTCACGTGTCCTTATAGAACGTTCGCCTATCGTCGCATGCCTTTTGGGTTATGTAATGAACCAGGCATGTTCTAAAGGTGTATGATGGCTATCTTTCATGATATGATCGAAAAAACGATGGAAGTCTTTATGGATGACTTTTCGGTCTTTGGGAATTCATTCGGAACTTGTCTCTCCCATTTTCTTTGTCTAAATTGGGAGAAAAGTCATTTTATGGTTAAAGAAGGAATTGTCCTTGGCCACAAGATTTCAAAGAACAGGATTGAGGTTGATAAAGCCAAAGTCGAAGTTATTGATAAGTTACCTCATCCCACCACTGTCAAGGGTGTTCGGAGTTTTCTCGGTCATGCCGGTTTCTACCGATGGTTCATTAAAGATTTTTCTAAAATTTCCTGACCGACGACTCATCTTCTTGAGAAAAATACTCCGATCATCTTCTTCAATAAGTGTATTGAAGCCTTTCAATCACTTAAGAAAAAATTAACTGAAGCTCCAATCTTCATTGCCCTCGAATGGGACTTACCCTTTGAGCTTATATGCGATGCAAGCGACTTTGCCATAGGTGCGGTCTTGGGGCAACGTCATGAAAAACACTTTAGGCCTATACACTATGCTAGTAAAACAATGAACGAGGCGGAATCGCATTACACCACGACGGAGAAAGAAATTTTTAGCCGTGGTGTAATGCCTTTGAAAAATCCGGTCTTACCTCATCTTGAACAAAAGCATTGTGTATACGGATCACTCCGCCCTCAAATATCTCTTTGCTAAAAAATATTCCAAGGCGAGATTGCTCCGGTGGGTTCTCCTCCTTCAAGAGTTCAAATTCAAAGTAATTGACACAAAAGGAGCCGAGAATCTCGCGGCCGATCATCTTTCCCGATTAGAAAATCCTTATGAAAATGTGCTCGACCCAAAGGAGATAAATGAAATGTTTCCTCTCGAGACACTTAATATGGTGACTTTTCGTGGTGACTCAAGTACCCCGTGTTTGCCGATTTTTTTGGGCAATTACCACAACGGGAATTTTCATTGTTAAAGGGAATGTCCGTTCCCAACAAAAGAACAAGTTTTTCAAGGATGTTAAACACTACTTTTGGGACGACCCCTATTTGTTCAAAATATGTGCGGATCAAGTGATCCGGCGGTGTGTTTCGGGCCAAGAAGCTATTGATATCCTCAAAGCTTGCCATAGTGGACCCACCGGGGGACATTACGGTGCCAACTACACCGCCAAAAAGGTTTTTGACTCAGGATTTTATTGGCCAACTATTTACCGAGATGCCCATGACTTGGTCACCCGATGTGACACTTGTCAGCATCAAGGAAAATTTTCGCAACGTGATGAAATGCCTCAAAATTCCATCCAAGTTTGCGAAATCTTTGACGTGTGGGGCATCGATTTCATGGGGCCGTTCCCGTCTTCACGAGGGAACAAGTACATACTCGTGGCCGTCGATTACTTGTCAAAATGGGTTGAAGCGAAAGCGCTCCCCACCAATGACGCCCGAGTTGTTTGCAAATTTCTTAAATCTCTCTTCGCCCGATTCGGTACCCCTCGTGCTATCATTAGTGATCGCGGCACCCATTTTTGCAATGACCAGTTTGCAAAGGTCATGCTTAAATATGGAGTTACTCACCGTCTCTCCACCGCGTATCACCCACAAACAAGTGGGCAAGTTGAGGTATCCAATCGTGGCTTGAAACGAATTCTTGAAAGGACCGTGGGCGAGAACCGTGCCTCTTGGTCGGACAAATTAGATGACGCTCTTTGGGCCTTCCGTACCGCTTACAAAACACCCATCGGGTGTACTCCTTACAAGCTCGTGTACGGAAAGGCATGTCATCTACCGATCGAGCTCGAGCACAAAGCCTATTGGGCCTTGAAGCATGCAAACTTTGACCTTTCGATCGTAGGCGATCATCGAAAAGTTCAACTCAATGAATTAAATGAAATCTGTGATCAAGCCTATGAGAACTCTTTAATCTATAAAGAGAAAACAAAGAGGATCCATGACTCCAAGATCAAAAACCGCGTTTTCAACGTCGGTGATCAAGTCCTCCTCTTTAACTCTAGATTGAAGATTTTCTCGGGCAAGTTAAAATCCCGTTGGTCCGGACCGTTCACCATTGCCCATGTCTTTCCATATGGCACCGTCGAGTTATCTCAAAACTCCGGGCCAAACTTCAAGGTGAACGGTCATCGACTTAAGCACTACTTTGGAGGGGACGTACCAAAATTGGTTGTCCCGGATCTCCAAACCTTCCCCAAGGACCAATGAATTCGGGGAATGGGTCAAGCTTAGTGACCCTAAACAAGCGCTTCGTGGGAGGCAACCCATGCTTATCCGTAGTAATATTATGTAGTAATGAATAAGTGTTTTTTGTTGTGAGGAGGTGTGCCTCTTTCCATTCTCGTTTGCTTGTGTTTTTGTGATTGTCCAGGATTGTCCCGGATTTTTGAAGCCTCTCGTGCTCGCGGTTTTGTCCTTCGATCACAAGAGCTTCAAATCCTCAGCTTCATTTGGGAAATCCAATATCCTAATCTAATCGACTAACGTTTATCTTTAAGCATACTTAATAAACGGCTTAGGCTTTACGTAGAGACCCTTCTTAAAACATTGAGGAAAATGTTTAGTTCTAGTATGGGGGGATCTATCGATTTGATTGTGCCTGCAACCATTGTTTTCGCGTAATCCCGTTTTTACCACCAAAATTTTTGAAAAAATACCAAAAAAATTAAAAAAATTTAAAATTTTTCAAAAATAAAATAAATGTTTTGTCACAATTTTGACTTTCCTGCTGGGTAGAATAAGAATAAATTTTGACTCGATCGAGCGTGTTGAGCTCTAGCTTGTTCCTTAACTTTTAGACTAAGCATTCGCGGATCTTCGTGAAGAACGAAAAATGATAGAGTTAAGTATGAGTTGGATGCTAAACAAGGATTATTTGGAAATCTTAAGAGCTCATAAGGGTAATTTGTGGCTTTTTCTCTCATAAGCTTCTAATTGGACTAATAATATGTGCTATTTTAAAAAATTAAACTTAAATCAACAGTTTTTATATAGTTGATAGCAAAAAAAATAATTTAGTCTTAGTTCAAACTTATACTTAAATTTTCTAAAAAGAAGTCTTCTCTATATATCGTAAATAAAGTAAAATGAAAAAATTGTGGTAATAATAATTATAAACTGTGGGCTGATAAAAGTTTGCTGCATCTTGCCGGCTTACAACCTATGTTACAGCCTTCTAAAGAAAGCCCATAGTAAGAATAATAATCCGAGACTGATAAAAGTTTGCTGCTTCTTGCCGGCTAACAACCGATGTTGCAGCCTTCTAAAAGGTCAAGGATTTACGTTGTACATGGTTATATTAATGATTAAAAATAAATATAGGGAAAATCTATTTTTCTTAAATTTAAATATGCTTTTAAACTAAGACTATTTCATTTTAAGTTTTTAAATAAGCTATGTATATACGAGAAACCTAAGAGTTTTTGAAACCAAAGGTCCGTGAGTCCCGATACTAGTCCTATTGGTGTCAAAAGCCTGTCCTAGCTGCAAGGTGGGATGTGCCGAGACGAAAGACTGCTGACGATGGGATTGATCTCGACCTCCAACTCATTAATCTCGGTGAACGGAAACAACAATTTGCAAAACGTTGATCCATGGTTGAAATTCAAAATGGCACATTCACCTAAGATATAATAATTGTCAGGAGTGAAAAGTTCACAAGTTGCAAATATGAGTAGTGTTAGCATCTTAACTGATATTTAACGGTGATTTCGTTTTAAGCTTGGTTTGGGACGAGTGAAAAGTCGGGGACGATGAATTTATCCTTTTTGGGGCATGTTCGATCATAATGCATCTTGTCAATGATCCCTAACGGTTTATGAAAATAACGAGAAAGTCAAATAATTTAGTTGCTAAAAAAATGAGAAAATAGGAAAAATACAAAAATATTAGTAGGAATAAGTGTATATCTTTAAGAATGGTAAAAACGGGGCTTTTCGAAGCTATTGATTCTTTAATTCCCCTCGATGAACACTTAGCTACTTTTCGAGGTAATTAGTCGAGGGGGATCGAGATTCTTAGTTTTCTTAAGTGTTTACTTATATAGGCATGGCGGAACACGACAATATCTTAGTATGGGGGATTTTGGTATGTGTTTAATTACACATACCTTTGACCACTAAAAACGGACTTAAATGACCAAAAACGTACCAAAAATACATTGTATTTGTATGTTTTCACTTATATTGTGCAGGTAACGGATAATCAAGAAAAGGACAAAATCGAAGCCAAAACGGACAAAAACCGAGCACGGAATGGAAGAGACCGTGAGAAGTCAAAAAAATCAAAGTCAACAAAAAGTCAACCCCGACAAAGTCAAAGTCAAAGGCGGAGCCGATATCGAAGAAATGTTAAATGGGCCAACCCGTATCCATCTAGTGGGCCGGGTCAGCCCATTTAAACATTATGAAGACTTTATAAGACTTAAGCCTTATAAAAAAGCCCAAGTCCCCTTTTTATAATACACACGGCCCAAAACAAAGACTAAGCCCAAATCCCACTAACTGCAGTTAGGCCCAAGTCCCTTAAACCATTAACCCCGTTAGTGTTTAAGGACTATTGGTGCAATAACATAATACAACTTGAGGGACCTTACTTGCCAATTCCCAAAATACTTTACAACACAAGGACTGTCACTGTAATATACATATATGAGTTAAGGGGCCAAACTTGGCCAACTCCCAAACCTTTCACCCCTGTTACCCAAAACAGAGATACAAACACAAAAAATGAATTTGGCGCCATTTTGCCATTTTCGTGTCTTCTTCACCCCTCTGCCCTCTGCAACTACATGCCAAAACTAAGTCACACGCACATAACGCCTCACCCACCCCTCAAACCCACCTTCACAGGGCTTTTGTCCATGTTGGCAATCCCTCATTCACCTATTCCGACTAAGAAAAGAAGACAAAATTGAAGGGTTGGATATTAAGACTTTGGACTACTCAAATTCTGTATGCCTTGATTGACTATGGACTTGTCTCACACAACAAACACACCCTAGTTCTCACTCAGTAAAGAAACACAGGAAAGAAGAGGTCAAGACCCCAAGACCTAGAATCTTCTTAGTTCATATATAAATAGGTTCTTGTAAGCCCGAAGGAGGCAAGTAGTTTAACCTAGTTTTAGTTTCAGCTTGTTTTTTTCTTTATGCACTTTTAAATTCTAAGTATTGTAATTTCCTTTTGAAGTTAATGAAAATTTGAGTTTTTAAGTAAAAAAAAAGTCTAAGTTTCAATTCCTGTGTTTTCTTATTGTCTTACAGTATCTCAAAGCTATTTTAAGTTCTCATTTAATCATAGAAGTAATCTGTTTAACCTAAATACAAAGCACTTAAGAAAATTTCAAAAATCTTAAAAATTAAAAAAAATACTTGAAGAATCTTGGAGCATGGTGTATTTTGGAAGGCCATGGGGTAGAACCTCATGGGAGGTGTTAGGATAAAGGTTTGGTTGTGTTTTATTCATTCTCAAAAGCTTAGACTTTTGTAAGTCATCATTTTCAATTTTCTTGCATACTACTATTCATCAACTTATTTTGTGCTTATTCCTGCTTTTTATTGCTTATTGTGCTTATTTTAGTTGATTTTTTGCTTACTTGCCTTTGTTTGTTGCTTATTTGTCATCTGCTTAAGTCTTTCTCTTTAAACTACCTTTTATTGCCCTTTAACTGCTTATTACTTATTAGCTTATTTTAGTGTCTATTTCTTTGTGCTTTTTGCTTATTTATGCTTAACATTGCATGTTTAATATCTGTTTTTACAAAACTTTGCTAAATATTTTGATAAGCAGTTTAAAAATTGAAGTTTCATACGTAAAGGGGTGTTTGGGTCAAGGGTGAAACTAGGTCAATTTTGGTTGAAAAAAAACCATTTGGGTCATTCGTTTGACTTTAACCACCATTTTAAGTTGTTTTTTATTAGTGTTTCTTAGTTTTAAGTTTGTGAGGTTTGTTTAAAAGATTTTCTTAAGTGGTCTTCAAATATGTGGTTCTAAATAGTTTCATAACTCCTTATTAGATTAAGTCTTGCAAAACCTGTTTAAGTCTTGTTTTTGTGTTCTTTTTAAGTGTCTAATGCAGTAGTCTAGTGTTCTTTAGTTTTGCTTTTGTTTCTATCAAAAATTGTCCAAAATTTGTCAAGTGTCTTTTGTTCAAAAACTGCCTTTTCTAATTTGATTTCCTAGCTTATTCTGATATTCAAACCCTCTTTTGATTGTTAATCTAAGGTCTTTGATGTTCAATCTAAGTCTGTTTTGAGTCTCCATCTTCATAAGGTTTTGTTTGCACCACTAATTTTAAGCTCAAAAATAGCATTTTTCTCTTTTTAAACTTCAAAAAAAAAAATCAGCATATGCTGATTGAGATCAGCTTTTCATTTCTCTTTTTCTTGGCTTATTTGTTGTTCAAACTTGGTTTTCTTTGCTGATTATTGTAGTCCTTAAGCCAATTTTTAAGCCCATATAGCTCATTAAGCCATATGATTTCATCTAGCACAAAGCCATAAGAATCCTTTTGCTAGCGTATTTTTAAGCTAGAAAGTCTCTTTAGCCTTTTTTGCTTATTCAATTTGGGGCCAAAAAACAATTCTGCTATTTATGCTTATACTATTGCTTTGCTTATTCTAGGTATAGTTTAGCTTATTAGGTTAGATTAAGCCCATTTTAGCTTATTCTCTTTAGTTTAGAGCTTATTTGCTTATTAGCTTAAAATTTCTAAGTTTTATAGTTTTTTGATTAAACTGCCATTCTAGCTTATTGAAGTTGCTTATTTTTGTTCCTAAGAGCTTTTTAGATATCCCCTTTTATCTGTCTTAGCTTATTTTAAGTTTTCATTTGCTTATTAGTGCTTAAAATTGCAAACAGTTAGCCATTTTATAACTTAGTATAGTCTAGCTTAATCTGTCTACTTTCTTAGCTTATTTCAGTGCTTATCAGTGCTTATAAAAAAAATGTTTTGTAAAAATGCTTATTTTAAAATCCTCTAAAAATTGTAAAAAATGGCTTTAAAAACATTTGGGAATTGGGGGGAAGTCCCAGATGAAGCAAGTCACGAAACCCGGGACCATCACCCCTATTCACAAAACGTTTTTATTAACACACACTCCCTCTAACCACTCGTCCTTGGTGGTCTTTTTCGTGTTTAGTGTTTGCAAAATCCAATTACTTAACACATTTGGTGAGCGCTTTTGTATACTAAGCTGTTTTAGCTTATTTCACAGCTTATTATGTATAAGATATTTTCCTAACTTATTTTTATTAGAAGTTCCTCATTGTTCAATTCACTTTGCAATGTTTTTCAGATTTTTATTAAATAGCTTAGTATTTTTAAACATTAATTCATTAAATCATTTTTTAATCTCCATAAAAATTAATAAAAAAACATTCAAAAAAATATAATAATTTTTTAGAAAAATTCTTTAAACATTTTAGAACCTAGGAAAAATTAGATTCTTTTTATTTAATTTTTTTTTTTATTTTTTTTAATTTTGCTTTCATAGCGTTAAAATTGCAAATTTGATTTTAAAGACGTATTGAATCCTGTTCATGTTTTTAAGTGTTTTTAAGTTAAATCTTTTCACGTTTTTTGGTCTAGTTTAATTTGTTCTAGCTTTTTAATCAATTAAGACTTATAAAAACCAAAAAAAAAAAAAAGAAAAAAAATCATTTTAGGACTTAATTTTGATAATTTTAGGGTTTTTATGGTCGCGTGTTTAGGATTCTCCTCACCGGTTTGCGTTTTAGATAAAGTTTGTTTATTTTTCCTTAATTGTTTTTAAGTGGTTTGCCTTTAATTTTCCCGTAGCTTTAAAATCCAATCATAATCTTGTTCCAGTTCAAGCATTGATTATCAAAAACGAATCCTCCGACTTTCCAATTGCATTCCTCGTTGGGATAACGACCCAGGGAATCATACTCCCGGTTTACTACAATTGAGAATTTTTTGATTCTTATCCTCTTATTTATATATTTATAAGTATTTTATATTTATATTTATATATATTTTTTTAAAGTGTATAATCTTAATCAATCACCCATGTTTTAAACATGTAATTGTTATGATGGTCACACCGATCATATAACTATCCCACACCCTTGCCATGCACTCACATTTTATAACAACCCATAATTTTCAACAATGTAATTATCCATCTATTATATTTAATAGAACCATTTTCACGGGAATATTTTTGTTTTATACTCATCCATGATGTAGCGTAAAACTTACATTTCAAAAGTAAACGTAACTCCGCAACCTACCAATGCCAAATTTCTCAACGTTATCTCAAGTAAAACATTATAATATGTCAAGCCAATATGTCTAAACTCCTTTTTACCATACGTTACTCTATTTTAACGTACAATTCAAAACATTATTATAAACGGAATTCATACATTTAATGTTTATAACAATACCTAACTACATGTAATGTTTACACACCAATCAAATGTACAACTTGTAATGAGCATGTGTACAAAGTTACTACTGCACCAATATAAAAATAAATTATTCAACCAAAACAAATTACAACCGTTTAAGCTTAATGGTACAACCCGATAATAGCACACAATATCAAAATATTCAATTTCCCTCCAATTTCTTATGGATTTCGCACCACCCTATCTTAAGCTCAAGTACAACACTCCAATGCACCATATTAAACAAATTCTTTCCTTAATTTCACTCCACACACTCCGGCTAAACCTAAAACCTCTAACCCGAAACCCTAGCACACCGCCACCCTTTAACTAGTTTTTAAAACTAAGTCCTAACCAAGTGCTAGCACCCTCCACAACCGTTGTCAACACCTGCCTAGCACCCTTGTTACCACCTAGCAAGCTCCCATACACCCCCTTGTCACCTACTTGTCACAACTTGGCACCTTTGTTCCCCAAGAAACCACCCTCGACACTACCTTTGGCAAACCGGACCCCTTCCAACCTCACAACACCATCCTAAATAGACCCTATCCTCTAATATCACACCTAGCAAACTTTGATCACTACTCGCATAACTTAGCACTACTCCAAGTCTAAGCCTATATATAGCCGAAACATCCCACACCTTTCATATTCACCACAAAATCAAACCATCACTAAATAATGATCTAGCTGAGCTTTGAGAAGAGAAAAAGAACTTTAAGACAAGTAATCAGCCAAGAAACAAGAGAAGAAAGGAATCTAAAGTTAGTGCGACCCATATCAACCCATTTTGATCCATTTTGTGTACTAGTAAGTCCTACCATTTGTTCTATAACTCTTGTCCACATGTTAGATCCTTTATAAGCTTTGTTATATCCATATGTATAAGCTAAACCATTTTGGAAACTTCTAAATCAAACCAAACCCTAATCGACCCATGTTGAAACCCTAATCTATGCGAAATCCTAAAATAAGCTAGCAAAAGCTTTTTTTAGTCTTAATAAGCCCCTATTCATCTTTATGATTACGTGAAATAAGCCCCTAAATCCTAAGCCCACTCGTTTGGTTTTTCCTAAACCAAACGCACCTTTAAAAACCCTAAAAGCTCTTCTGAACCTATACTCTAAAAGCTATAAAGCAGATCTAATAAGTTAATCTATCATTTTTATAAGCTTAGAATCAAACCCTAAAAGCTAAAACCCTCGAGTTTATTATTTCAAAACCAAAATTTACCCTTTTTGAGTTTTCGAGCTAAATAAGCTCATTTCATAAGTTTTAAGCTTATAAAAACTAACTTATTTTACTATTGTGATAAGCTTTATGCTGCAAATTGATTTTGAGATTAAAAATGCAAAGTAATATATTTTTGGACTAAGAATGCAAATTCAAATGACCTTAAGGTATATATCAAAAACATTTTGAAAACTATTATCCTAAACTTAAAATCACAAGGACCTATTTTGCCATACTTTAAAGTTAAGGGTTAAATGTTTTAAAAATATAAATGAGGTTTTAAATTGAAAAATATATATACCAAAAAAGCATAGTACATACCCCTAGGATTTAGTGACTGAAAAAAACACTTATAATAATAATAACAATTTCTCATGTATTATATCGTAAACAATATTCGTAGGACGTCATGTGTCCTAAATTTTTGAATTTTTTTTGGACACTAACAAGTCCTTACAATTTGATACGATATAATACATGAGAAATGGTTAGTATTATTATAAGTGGTTTTTTATAGGTCACTAAATCCTAAGGGTATGTACTATGCTTTTTTGTATATATAAAATTTTTCAATTAAAACCTCATTTATATTTTTAAAACATTTAACCCTTAACTTTAAAGGTATAGGCAAATAGGTCCTTGTATTTAATGGTTTAGGATAATAGTTTTCAAAATGTTACGATATATACCCCTAAGGGTCATTTGAATTGCATTCTTAGTCCAAAAATCATATACTTTGTATTTTTAATCTCAAAATCAATTTGCAGCATAAAGCTTATCACAATAAGCTAAAATAAGTTAGTTTTATAAGCTTAAAGCTTATGAAATGAGCTTATTAGCTTGAAAACTCAAAAAGGGTACATTTTGGTTTTGAAATCATAACTCGATGGTTTTATCTTTTAGGGTTTGTTTCTAAGCATATAAAAAATGAATAAATAGCTATTAGAAATCAGCTTATAGCTTTATAGCTTATAGGGTTTCAGGAAATAGCTTTTAGGGTTTTTAAAAGGTGCCGTTTGTTTAGGAAAAACAAACGAGTGGCTTAGATTTAGGGCTATTTCACGTAATCATAAAGAAGAATATGGGCTTATTAAGACTAGAATAAGCTTTAGCTAGCTTATTTTAGGATTTCGCATAGATTAGGGTTTCAACATGGGTCGATTAGGGATTTTTGTATGATTTAGAAGTTTCACAAATGGTTAGCATTGTACCTATGGGATGATAACAAATGCTTATAAAGGATCTAACATGTGACAAGAGCTTATAGAACAAATGGTAGGACTTACTAGTACACAAAATGGATCAAAATGGGTTGATATGGGTCGCAATGACTTGAAGATTCCTTTCTTCTCTTGTTTCTTGGCTTCTACTTGTCTTAAAGTTCCTTTTTCTCTTCTAAAGCTCAGCTAGATCATTATTTTCAAGTGCTGGTTTTAGATTTTGTGGTGAATTTATGAAGGTGTGCTGTTTCGCTAATACAGGGCTTAAGACTTGGAGTAGTGGTCAAGTTATGTAGAGTAGTGATCAAGGTTTAGCTAGGTGTGACTATTAAAGGCTAGGGACAAACATAGATGAGGTGTTGAGAGGTTGAAGGGTTTCGGTTTGCCAGGTAGTCGAGGGGGGCTTTTCTTGGGAACACAGGTCAAGTTGATGACAAGTAGGTGACAAGGAGGTGAAGGAGGCTAGCAAGGTGGTGACAAGGTGCTAGGCAAGGTGGTGACAAGGTGTGGAGGGTGCTAGCTTGGTTAGGACTTAGTTTAAAACTAGTTAAGGGGTGTCGGGTTTGCTAGGGTTTCGGGTTAGGGTTTAGTTTCCTAGTGTTGGGTGAAATTAAAGGAAAGAAATGTTTAAATATGGTGCCTTTGGAGTGGTTGTACCTTGAGCTTAGAGGTGGTGCGAACTCCATAAAGAAATTGGAGGAAAATTCATATTATGAATGTGTGCTATATCGTTTTTACCATAAGCTTAAACGAGTGTAAATTATTTGGAATGAAAATATATTTGAATTTGGTGCATTAGTAACTTGTACACATGCCTTACAAGCTTGTACATTTGATTTGTATGTAAACATTACATGTAGTTAGGGTTTTGATATAAACATTAACGTATGAAATCCGTTTTATAATAAACGTTTTGAATTGTACGTTAAATAGATAACGTATGGTAAAAATGGAGTTTAAAGACACATATTGCAGACATATTAATAATGTTTATTGAGAATAAACCCCGTTTTTGAATGAAAATGGCATTGGTAGCGTTGCGTTCGAGTACGTTTTACTTTGAAAATGTACGCCTTACGCACATCATGGATGGTATAAAACAAAAATATTCCTATGAAAATGGTTCTATTAATATAATAATGGATAATTACATTGTTTGAAAATTATTGGTGTTAAAAATGGTGAGTGCATGGCAAGGTGTAGAGGATAGTTATATAATATCGGTCGTGACCATCATAACAATTACATGTTTAAAACATGGGTGATTGATTAAGATTATACACTTTAAAAAAATATATATAAATATAAATATAAACTACTTATAAATATATAAATAAGAGGATAAGAATCAAAAATCTCTCAATTGTAGTAAACCGGGAGTATGATTCCCGGGTCGTTATCCCCAACGAGGAATGCAATTGAAAGTCGAGAGTCGTTTTGATAATCGATGCTTGAATGGAACAAGATTATGATTGGATTTCTAAAGCTACGGGAAAATTAAGGCAAACACTTAAAAACAATTAAGGGAAAACAAATTTTAACTAAAAACGCAAACCGGGAATCCTAAAACGCGACCTAAAAACCCTAAATTATCAAAATTAAGTCCTAAAATGATCTTTTTGGTTTTTATAAGTCTTAATTGACTAAAAAGCTAGAACAAATAAAACTAGACCAAAAACGAAAAGATTTAAGCTTAAAAACACTAAAAACATGAACGGGATTCAATCCCGTTCTTTAAAAAATCAAATTTTGCAATTTTAACCCTATGAAAGCAAATCTAATTTTCCTAGGTTCTAAATGTTAAAAGAAATTTTTCTAAAAAATAATTATATTTTTTTGACTTTTTTATAATTTTTATGAATTAAAAATGATTAAATAAATTAAATGTTTAAAAATACTAAACTATTTAATAAAAATCTGAAAAAATTAGCAAAAGTGCATTGAACAATGAGGAATCTAATAAAAATAAGCTAGTGAAAACAGCTTATCAAATAAGCTGTGAAATAAGCCAAAACAGCTTATTATACAAAAGAGCTCAAAATGTGTATAAGTAATAGATTTTGCAAACATAAACCGAAAAAGACCCAAGGGCGAGTGGTAGAGGGAGTGTGTGTAAAAACGTTTGGTGAATAGGGGTGAGGTCCCGGTTCGAGCCTTGCTCACCTGGGACTTCCCCAAACCCAAATTTTTTAAAAGCCATTTTTTACAACTTTTTAGAGGGATTAAAAATAAGCACTTTTTACAAAAACACTTTTTTTATAAGCCACGAATAAGCACTGAAATAAGCTAAGAAAGTAGACAGATTAAGCTAGACTATACTAAGTTATAAAATGGCTAACTGTTTGCAATTTTAAGCACTAATAAGCAAATGAAAACTTAAAATAAGCTAAGACAGATAAAAGGGGATATCTAAAAAGCTCTTAGGAACAAAAATAAGCAACTTCAATAAGCTAGAATGGCAGTTTAATCAAAAAACTATAAAACTTAGAAATTTTAAGTCTACATAAGCAAATATCTCAAACTAAAGAGAAAAAAGGCTAAAATGGGCTTAATCTAACCTAATAAGCTAAACTAAACCTAGAATAAGCAAAAGCAATAAGCTAATAAGCCTAAATAAGCAAATAGTTTTTTGGCCCAAATTGATAAGCAAAAAGGCTAAAAGAGACTTTTCTAGCTTAAAAATAAGCTAGCAAAAGGATTCTTATGGCTTAATGGCTTATACCACAAAGAAGAATAGCCAAAAAGCTACAATAAGCAACAATGAAAAAGCAGTTTGAAATTTAGATAAGCACTTAAAAAACTTCATGAAAAAGGCATCTCACACAGGTTCAACACTGACAAATTTTTACAAACTTTTGCAATCTTAACAAATCACCACTTTTGAGCTTAAAAATAAGCAAACAAACAGATCCTTATGACTATAACCTACAAACAGATTAAATTTAGACCTCAAAGAACAATAATCAACAATCAAAAAGCATTTTGAAATTCACAATAAGCCACAACAAGCATTGAAAAAGCAAATTTTCAAATTTTTTTAAACCACTTAGCACTTTTGATAGTTTTGGCAAAAATTACAAAAATGACAATGCAGGCTATAGAGCTTTGTTCTAACCTGTTTTTAACACTTGCACAAACTCAAAAATATGCATTCAATTTCACAAATCACATATCAAATAATAAGAACACCACAATCTGTCAAAACTATGACAGATTCAAACACCAACTTCTTAAAACCTTGCTTTTGAATTTTAGCACTTATAAACTTAAACCAACTGAACTTTAGAACTAATCTAAGCTAAACTAAGTTGACCTAAGAGTAAAAACATTTTTGACCCATTTTCACACAATGAAAAAATTAAAACCAAAACACTCCTTTAAGACTATTATTTACCAATTCTTAACTATCTAATAACTCTGACTTTTAGTAAACAAAACATACATACCAGACTAAAAAATGTACTTATAACAAACATATTAAGCAACTTTTAACACTTAAATCAGCAAAAACAACAGGATTAAAGATTATGCAACTTTTAAGCTAATTTAAGACAAAATATAAGAAAAACTTGCACACAAGATTTTTATACTATAACCTAAGCATAATAAGCAATAAACATCATAACAAAGCATAAATAAGCAATAAAACTGGAAACAAGAAAACAATAAGCATTAAATATACATAAACTAAAAATCTAAAAGTGAAACTTACAAGAGTCCCAGCTTTTTCTTATAATTTCAAGACACAAAACAACTTATTACAATCCTACAGCTTATCCACATTAAGCCTAAACCCATGGCCATACCCACAATACACATGCTCCATGAGATAATACTTTATATTTTTTTTTGGTATTTATTAGATTTTTATGATTAAAACGTAAAAAGAAAGTGATAAAACAGTAAAATAAGTTAGATTTCAAGTCAAACAAAAAACTAAGTGAAGCTTTTTAGGTAAGATCCATAAGTTGTTTTCAATAGCCTTTTTAAAGCTTAACCAGGTTATATATCAATGATCAAACACGAAACTAAAAACACAACACACAAACTTTTTTCATTAACTTAAAACTTACAAAAGGAAATGAAATACAAAGCATAAAATCATAAAAACTAAAGTAATAATTACACGAAAAAGAGAAGCCCTTTCTTCAAGGATAAGCCCACTATTTATAAGCATGGATAGTGCTTCTAGGAACTTTAGCTGGATTTTCTTGTGTGAAAGGATTGGGAGCTTCATCTTGGCCTTCTATTCTCACTTGTGCATCTTTACATCCATCACACCTTGAATGAGTGTCCACAGCAATCATTCCCAATGATTGCCTTGGATTGCAACGTTTCAAGCCCAAGACGTCCATTCCTTGCATCATTCTGGCTTCTAGAAAGGGTTTTTAAGTGGGTTTAACCATGGGGTAAGTGTAATTTTGGAGGTGGGAGGTAAATAATAACAATGGAGGTGGGAGCGGGAAAAAGGGATGTTCTGTTTGTATTGATTTGTTGCAGGGTATAGGTTTTAGTGGATTGGACACACCTTAGTCCCACCAACTTATATAAATATGCGTATATTAGGCAACTTTGCCCTTTGTGTTTCCATATTTGCCCTTTTAGTTATAGATGGGACCGTTAGCTTTTAGGGAACTAACGAGGTTAAGTTTAAAGGAAGATGAGTAGAGAATAATCGGGATATAAAAGGGTGTGGTGTTGGGCTCTCTAATGGTAGGGCCGGGTGTATAAAAATTAGAGCTTGGCTTTTTTTATTTATGCTTTAAGTGTTTATAAAGTATAAGTGTGCTGTCCCAGGGCCCCCTATGTGGGTACGGGTGGGCCCATTTTTGCAATTTAGTTTGTCGGTTCGGTTTTCGATGCTCTTTCCGATGCCTCATCCCGGGGTTGACTTTTACTTTGACACTTTATTTGTAGACTTGACCTTTGTCTTTCTTGACTCTCACGATCTTTCCGTCATCGTGCTCCGCTTGTCATATTTTGCTTCGATTTTTCATCGCGTCCATTTTTTTCTTTTTTTTTTCTTTTTTTTTTTCTTTTTTTTTTTTTTTTTTTTTTTTTTTTTTTTCTTTTTTATTCTTGGATCTATCCTTACCTGTCATAATACAAATACAAAAACATACAAATACAATGTATTTTTGGTACGTTTTTAGTCATTTAAGTCCGGTTTTAGTGGTCAAAGGTATGTGTAATTAAACACATACCAAAATCCCCCATACTAAGATATTGTCGTGTCCTCGCACAATGCTATAAGTAAGCACTTAGAAAACTAAGAATCTCAATCCCCCTCGACTAATTACCTCGAAAAGTAGCTAAGTGTTCATCGAGGGGAATTAAAGAATCAATAGCTCGAAAAGCCATTTTTACCATTTTTAAAGATATACACTTATTACCACTAATATTTTTGTATTTTTTCCTTTTTCTCATTTTTTAGCAACTAACATATTTGACTTTCGTTATTTTCATAACCGTTAAGGATCATAGAACAAGATGCATTTGGATCCGAATGCCCCAAAAAGGATAAATTCATCGTCCTCGACTTTTTCACTCCGCCCTAAACTCAAGCTTAAAACGAAATCACCGTTAAATATCATTTAAGATGCTAACACTACTCATATTTGCAACTTTGATCTTTCACTCCCTACAATTATTATATCATGGGGTGAATGTGCCATTTGAAAATCAACCATGGATCAACATTTGTCAAAATTCTATGCTTCATCGTATCCTCCTAAGAATAATGAGTGTGAAGGCGAGAACCATCCCATTTAGCACTTCGTCACGGCACATCCCAACCTTGCGACTAATGTGTCCAGGCGCTTTATGACACCTCACAAAGAACTAGTATCCGACCACAGACCTTAGGTTTAAAAAACTCTCAGGTTTCCCGTATACACATAGCTTATTTAAAAACTTAAATTGAAATAGTCAAAGTTCAAAAGCATATTTAAATTTAACAAAAAGAGATCTATTTATTAATTAACACTTAATATAAAACACAACATTGATGCAATTGTAACCCTCGAACTTTTAGAAGGCTGCAACATCGGTTGAGAGCTGGCAAGATGCAACAAACTTTTATCAGTCTCAAATTATTATTCTTACTATGGGCTTTCTTTAGAAGGCTGTAACATCAGTTGTGAGCCAGCAAGATACATCAAACTTTTGTCAGCCCACAGTTTATAATTATTATTTATTATATTTTTTCATTTTTCATCATTTTTTTTCTTCATTTTACTTTATATAGAGAAGACTTCTTTTTGAAAAATTCAAGTATAAGTTTGAACTAAGACTAAAATCTTTGCTATATACTACATAAAAAATTGTTGATTTAAGTTTAATCCCCAAAAACAGCACGTATTATTAATCCGGTTAGGAGCTTATGGGAGAAAAGGCCACAAATTACATACATGAGCTCTTAAGATTTCCAACTAATCCTGTTAGCATCCAACTCATACTTAACTCTATCATTTTCGTTCTCGCGAATTTCGCGAACGCTAGCCTAAAAGTTAAAGGAACACTAAGCTCAACACGCTCGGATTCGGGCCAAAATATATTCTTATCTACCCAGCAGAAAGTCAAAATTGTGACAAAACACTTATTTTATTTTTGAAATTTTAAAAATTTTTCATTTTTTTTGAAATTTTGGTGGTAAAAACGGGATTACGTGAAAACAACGGCTGCAGGCACAATCAAATCGATAGATCCCCCCATACTAGATTTAAACATTGTCCTTAATGTTTTAAGAAGGGTCTCTACGTAAATCCTAAACCGTTTATTAAGTAACTTAAGATAAAACTTTAAGAGTAGATAGATTAGTGAACATTGATTTCCCAAATGCATGCTGAGGATTTGAAGCTCTTGTGATCGAAGGACCTAAAAACCATGCGAGCAGAGAGAGCATTCAAAATCCTGGACAATCATAAATATTTTTGAGAGTGAATTTTCCTTAGGGAATTTTCTTAATTGCTCTTGTGGAATATTATTTTATAGTATATTTTATAGCGTATCTAAGCTTCTATCGTGCCTCCCACGAAGCGCTTGTTTACGGTCACTAAGCTTGACCCAATCCCTGAATTTATTTGTCCTTGGGGAAGATTTGGAGATCCGGGACAACCAATTATGGTACGTCCCCTCCAAAGTAGTACTTAATTCGATGACCGTTCACCTTGAAATTTGGCCTAGAGTTTTGAGATAACTCAACGGTGCCATATGGAAAGACTTGGGAAATGATGAATGGTCCTCACCAACAGGGTTTTAACTTGCCAGAGAACATCTTTAATCTAGAGTTAAAGAGGAGGACTTGATCACCGATGTTGAAAACGCGGTTTTTGATCTTCGATTCATGGATCCTCTTTGTCTTCTCTTTATAGATTAAAGAATTCTCATATGATTGATCATGAAGCTCATTTAATTCATTGAGTTGAACTTTACGGTGATCACCCCTGGTCGAAAGGTCAAAGTTATCATGCTTCAAGGCCCAGTAGGCTTTGTGCTCGAGCTCGATTGGTAGATGACATGCCTTTCCGTACACGATTTTATATGGGGTGCACCCGATGGGTGTTTTGTAAGCTGTACGGAAGGCCCAAAGTGCGTCATCTAATTTGTCCGACCAAGAGGCACGGTTCTCGCCTACGGTCCTTTTAAGAATTCATTTCAAGCCACGATTGGATACCTCAACTTGCCCACTTGTTTGTGGGTGATACGCGGTGGAGAGACGGTGAGTAACTCCATATTTAAGCATGACCTTTTGATATGTGTGAAAACACATCCATTTTATATCAAAATAAACCCAATAAAGACCAAAAACATAATAAAAATGGCAAAGATATGCTTGTTTTTGTGTTTTGTATGTGCAGGTACGGATAAAGCAAAAACCACAAGAAAACGGTTAAAACCGGGCAAACACGAACACAAGGAACGGAAGAGCACAAAAGAAGCCATGAATTCAAAGCTCAAAGCCCAAAACCTGCTAAGTCCAGGGACCAATCTTGCCAAGTTTGGAAAGTAGTTTACACTTGGACTTTTATTATACAAATAGAGGGAATAAAACTGCCAATTACCCAAACTTATCCCCTTTTACCCCGAGTCAAACATACACCCCTCTTTCAGTTAAAAAGTGAGCAGGAAAAATAGTTTTACACTGTTCATTATCTTCCTCAATTAACCCAAGGTTAAAACAAGGGGCAAATGACAATTAAGGGGCAAGAGGGACAATTCAAGTGGTAAAGTACACCTTGGCAGAAATAAACGTCAGTCATAAGCCCTAATTGGTCAATCCCAAGAAGGAATGCCACACGGCCAAAGAAGGAAGCACAAGGAAAATGGTCATTTACACTAATTATACTCACAAAGAAAGCACAAGAGGCTATAAACCACGGATTGCCACGCTGGCAATCCGTGTGAGCTCAATAATGATCTAACTGTGGATAAGAAGCATCCAATGATTATAAAATGATCAAGGGCCAATGATGAGAGGAGTTGTAACTGCCAAGAGGACTAGAAGGTTCAGCTGGATGCTATAAATAGCCCTTCACTCTCACACACATGATATCTTTTTCCCTTGTAATTTTTCTTAGAAAATTAGCTTATGTAGTTTTTTAATGTAATTTTACTTTTTCAAGCTCTTGTAGTCGTTTAAACGTTTGTAATTTTCTTTTTAAGTAATGTAATCAAGCTTTTTAGTTAATGAAATTTAAGTTCTCTTTAATAAATTGTCAAAAGTTCTCTATAAGCTCTAGTGTTAGTATACGGATTCATAAGCTCTTATAAGCTCTCACAAGTCTATAAGCTTGATGATTGGGTACATTGTTCATTTAATCAACTGAAACCTTTAAAATCGTTAAAACCTTGGTATTAGGATAAAAGGTTTATGGAGGGAAACTAGCAAACGATGGAGTTTCCAAGGCTTTTCTGGTCTATCAATGATAAGCCAGAGCTGTTGTTAAGCTCTTTGAGCCATTTTTTGCTTTTGTTGAGCTTAAAGCCCATGTAAGTTCTCATTTATTTCCTTTGTCTTTAAATTTCTAGCTTATTTTGCTTAAGTTACTTATCTAGTTGCTTATTAGTTGCTTATCTATATGTTTTTATGTTTGTTAAGTAGCTTTCATTATCTGTTTTTGATTTTTATAGATTAGATATTAGATTTCTCATTTTGCTTTTTGAATCTGTCATAAAATCAATAACAACCAAAAAAATATTTAGCATAACCTTTAGATCTTACTTTATAGCTTTAATTGATAGTTAAAACAAAGTTTATTAAGTCTAATTTATGTTTAAGTTGTCATCTGGTCTTTAAGTTTGTTTCATTAAGTTTCTTAATAACTAGCTTAAATAAATATTCATAAGTCTAAAGGAGTGTTTGGATTAGTGAGGTTTGACCCTTAAAAGTCAAAATGAGTTGAGTCCATTGCTTGAGTCATTTTTAAAATATCTTTAAATCAGTAGTTAAAGAGATTTTAAAGGTTAGGTTTAAAAATCTAGAAAGTTTAGGCTTATTTTATTTCACCTGCACAGGGGAAGTTTGTTTTCAAAAAGCTAATAAGAGAACTTTTGATCCAAGCTTCTTTGTGAGCTTGGATCTTGTTTAAGTTGAGTTTAGACACACTCATTGAGTGTGTCTAGTGCAAATTTGACATACTTGGTCACCTGCATTGTTGTTTAGCCTATTTTGCTAATTGCATCACCAGTAGTAACTACTGTTACTACTGTTGATTTTTCATTAGCATTTAAGCTAGCTCAGTTAAGCTTTAGGTTTTAAAATTAAGTAAGCTTATAGTTTAGACATAGGATAAGATAGTTTAAAACTTGTTTTCACATTTCTTGCTTATTTCTTAGGTTAATTTAGCTTAAAAAGTTCATCAAAAATCTTAAAAATACAAAAACAGTACTAAGTAGATTTAGGTTCTTAAGTTAGATTTCTAGCTTATAAGTTTAGTTTTTATGAATTTGATTTATAGCTTATATGTTGATTGTTAAGTTTGCAAAAGCTAAGCTTCTGTCATAGCTTATTGTGCAATTTAGCTTATCTAGTTTTTAAGCTTTTAGTTATAGTTTCTGAGTTTGCTCTTTTGATCATTAGATTTAGAGCCCTTTTAGTGTTTTCAGTTAACTTAGCTTATTGAATTTAGCTTATACACATCATTAGCTTTTTAGAACAGCTTTTAGATTTGAATTTGAGCTTAAAATGAGTTGTGTGCAAGCTATTAAGTGAAAAGTAGCTTTTTAGTTCTTAAAAGATCATTTCCTGTACACAACTTTTTCATAAGCTTTTTGAGAGCTTATCTTTGAGTTTCAGCTTATAGTGCTTTTATTAAAGTAGCTTAAAAAGTTGTCCTTAACAACTTTTGTTCTTTAAGTTTTTCATAAAAACAAAAAAAGGGAAGTGGAAGTCGGGGGTGAGCAAGACTCGAACCCCCGACCTCAACACCTCAACCTTTTATAAACACACACACTCCCACTCCTTACCGCTGTGCCCTTGGGTCTTTTTCATAAGACCCTGGCACAATTAATTCTTTATATACAATTTTGGCCAATAAGCCTTATAAGCTGTCAAAGCTTATTTCGCAGCTTATTTAATAAGCTGTGATCTCGGGCTTATTTTTCCTAGGATTTAAATAGTTTAAGCTATTTTCTGTCATTTTTCTAGAATTTTTAGAGTTCATTTAGTATTTTTAATCATTTATTTTCATTAAAAACTTTAAAAAATCATAAAAAATAGAAAAATAATCAAAAAAATATAAATCTTTTTTAGAAAATTTTCTTTTATCCTAAAGTTCCTAGGAAAATTAGTTTTGCTTTCGTAGAGTCTAATTTGCAAAATTTCATTTTCTAAAGAACGGGATTCGTTCTCGTTTTCGTTTTTCGTGTTTTAACGTTCATTTCAACTCCGTTTTTGTTCTAGTTTTCTTTAAACTTACTTTTTAGTCAAATAGAGTCCATTTAAAAAGAAAAATTTAAGTTAGGTTTATTTTTAGCAAATTAGGGTTTTTGACCTCCGTTTAAGGGTCCCGTTTTGCGTTTTTAGTTAAATTTTGATTTCCCGTTATTTGTCTTTATGCTTAATTGTTAAAATTTGTTAATTTTAATTGTTAAAAGTAGTTAATCAAATCAACTATTGTTTCCCATTCAAATCATTTTCCGAACAACAAGCGTAGTTTCAATTTCACAAATCGTTGGGGAAAACGACCCGGGGAATCATACTTCCCGGTTAAGATACGTATTATATTATATTATATATATTTTGAAGAGTTTCCTTTTTGCCTTTGTCCTCAAGGGTAAATTGGTAAATTTCTATCGTATTATATATATTATATTTTATATATGTATGTAAAACTGCAATCATTAGTCTATAGAAGAAAAAGATTCCAGCCGTTATTCTATAAGAATTTTAACATAGTCGCATAAAAAAACTAAGTCAACCATGAGACCCAGTTTTCATATAAAACAAAACATCTCATTATTCACATAAAAAATTCTATGGTCTACAAAAATTCCACATCAGTCGCATGAAATTCCCTTTGACACGTGTCAACTGATGAGTGGAGTCTATTGTTCTTTACTTTTTAACATTGGAAGTCTATAAGTCTATTGAAAACTTTTTGGAGTTTTGCATTAAATTTGTCTATAGACCATAATAACTCTTTTTTTTGTCTATTCTCGTCAATGCCCCAACTTTTTATTTTCGTTAAGATCTACAAAAGAATTTCGGTTTAACCTCAGCATTTAAAGGTGAGAAATGTGGTACGTGGGGGTTTGAAAGTTTGACGGTGAATTTGGATCGACGATGGAGATGGTGATCCGCTTGATTAAAAAAAGCAGCTTATCACTTTAAACTTTAACTGCTTATCACCTTAGAAAAAAGAGCAGATAAGCACTTTATAAAAAGATATCCCAATTCCCAAACCCTTCAAAATAGCTTATTACATAAAATAACCACTTTTTTCATCCAAACACTTAAAGCCACTTTTTTAATCATTACATAACTCTTAAAACATGTTCCAAAATTCCATAAAATTATCTGTGTACATTATGAAATCCATTCCTTAACAAAAAAACTTGACAAAAATCAAAACTCTAATTATTAAATCTAACCGAAAATAAACTAGCAAAGTGAAATTAATGAATAGTAAGTATATGGCATTTTAGAAAAGAGATTAAGAGATTTATACGTATTTAAACAAGGGAATCGAGGTGAAAAACATGTAAGATCATCTTCTCTAAGAAAACATCGACTAAATTGACAACAAAACCAATGAATCCAAGTTTGATCAACATAAGTCAGTTTCTGTTGGGATTAAAAGACTTTTTGAAGTTGTTGCTATTAAGGTTAGAGTTACTGCTGCTAAGCATAACTTAGTGCTGTTAGTAATATTAGTGAAAAATATGCTAAGTAGTTAGTACTATCAGTTACTACTGCTAGTGTATATTACTACTGCTAATAGAAATTAAGACTGCTCAGAGACTTAGAAGAAATTCTACTAAGTAGTTAATACTGCTAGTATAAAAGTTACTACTGTTAGTGTAACTTAGTACTGCTAGTATATGTTAGTACTGCTAGAGTAAAGTTACAACTGTTAGCATAAAGTTAGTACTGCTAGTGTAACTTAGTACTGCTGATGAAGAATGAAGAAAATATTCTAAGTAGTTACTACTGCTTGTACACAGTTAGTGCTGCTAGAACAAAAGTTACAACTGCTGAAAGACTACAACTGCTAGAAGAGTTTCTACTGTCAGAAGGATAAATATGAAGATTGTTTATCAAGATTACTTAAGAGATAAGTATGAGATATTTTTGTAAAAGATTCGTATAAGTTATTTGTTTAAAAGATCATGATAACTTAGGAAAGTATTGTAAGCCTTGTAGGACTCCTTGGTGTGGCATGTAGTTCATATATCTCATTTTCATGTTCAGTAATATATAGCTTCAAGGTTTTGTATAACCCTAACACTATCAAGAGTGTTCGTATTAATATATTAAGGCTTAAAGTTTGGTATTATATAATCTTGTTTGTCACTATTTTATTACTTGTTCTTCTTAGTATCATAGACTAGATTCCATATAGTCTTTGATATATTCAATCAAAGTTTATACCATAGTTGTCTTGGATTTATTCAATACAACTAAGCCTTTTACTAGCTAAGCAAGATCTATTCAAGTGGGATCAACAAGTGGTATCAAAGCATGTTGAGAAACTTTGAATAAGAAGAACCATTCTACATACAAGATCTACTTGTTTCAAGAAAATATGGAGTCAGTATATGCACAAGTGGTTGCTGCTGCAAAACTTCCAGTGCTTAATCCAAATGAATTTGAGCTTTGGAAGATGAGAATCGAACAGTACTTCTTAATCACTGATTATGCTCTTTGGAAAGTAATCTTAAATGGTGACTCACCTCTACCAATAAGAACTGTTGATGGTGTTAAGACAGTAGTACCTCCTACTACTGTAGAACATAAGCTAGCAAGGAAGAATGAGTTAAAGGCAAGAGGCACTCTGTTGATGGCTCTCCCTAATGAACATCAACTAAAATTCAACACCTAAAAAATGCCAAGACTCTGATAGAAGCTATAAAGAAGAGGTTTGGAGGTAATAAGAAGTCAAAGAAAGTACATAAAACACTTCTTAAATAGCAGTATGATAATTTCAATGGAAATAGCTCAAAAGGACTTGACTATGTCTATGATAGGCTACAAAAGCTTATCAGTCAGCTAGAGATTCATGGAGAAACTATTTCTCAAGAAGATGTAAATTTGAAGTTATTAAGAAGTCTGCCATCTGAGTGGAAGACTCATACCCTGATTTGGAGGAACAAACCTGATTTAGAAGATCTAAGCATGGATGACTTGTACAACAATCTGAAGATTTATGAAGCTGAAGTCATGGGGTCATCTAGCACAAGCCAAAACACACAAAACGTAGCTTTTGTGTCTTCCAATAGCACTGGCAGCACAAATGAAGCAGTTAAAACTGCTCATGGTGTTTCTGCTGCTAACTCAAAGGCTAATGCTTCAACATTACCAAATGTTGATAGTCTGAGTGATGCTGTGATCTACTCTTTCTTTGCTAGTCAGTCTAATAGTTCACAATTAGACAATGAAGACCTAAAGCAAATTGATCCTAATGATTTAGAGGAAATGGACTTGAAGTGGCAGATGGCAATGCTGACAATGAGAGCAAGGAGATTTCTCAAGAAGACAAGAAGGAATCTAGGTATTAATGGGACTGATACCATTAGCTTTGACAAGACTAAGGTGGAATGCTATAATTGGCACAGAAGAGGTCATTTTGTTAGGGAGTGCAGGGCACCTAGGAATCAAGACAGTAGAAACAAGGAGCCTACAAGAAGAACTGTGCTAGTTAAGGAAACCACTTCTAAAGCCTTTATTTATCTATCATAATGAATGCTTTGGCTATGATTGAGTATCAGCTTAAGAAGGACCTACCATTATGCACTTATGGCTTTATACTTCTTCAGGTTTTTCAAGTTCTTCAAGCTCAGACACTCAAGTATCAACTTATTATAAAGCATGTTTAAAATCTTATAAAACTCTCAAAGAACATTATGATAATCTGACAAATGATTTTAATAAGTCTCAAATAAATGTAGGAGCTTATAAAGCAGGTCTAGAATCTGTAAAGGCTAGACTAGATGTGTATAAAAAAAAATGATGGTGTTTTTTGAAGAGACTATTAAGACTAGGATAAGTGTTGTCTCTTATAAAACTGGTTTAGAATCTGTAGAAGCTAGACTGTTAGTCTTTAAGAAAAATGAGTCTGTGTATGTGGAAGATATAAAACTCTTAAAACGTGAAATCTATTTAAGATATTTAGATATTACAGAGCTTAAAAGGAAGTTAGATTTGGCTAAAAAAGAAAAAGATGAGGTTCAACTTACAGTACAAAAATTTGAAAATTTATCAAAAAGCCTAAGTAAACTTCTAGACAGTCAAATAATGGATAAGTGTAAAACAGGATTAGGGTATAATGCAGTCCCACCTCCCTATACTGGGAACTTTATGCCACCAAAACCTGATTTAGTTTATCCTAGTCTAGATGATTTTGTTGATGAGTCTGTTAATGAGTCTGTAGTTGAAAAGCCTATTGTTGAGACTAATGAATCTAAGACTGATAGGAAAGAAAATGGAGCCCCAATTATTGAGGATTGGGTGTCTGAAGGTGAGGAAGAAGATGTGCCTAAGGTTAAAATAGTTAAGATGTTGAATAAACCTAGTTTTGCTAAGATAAACTTTGTTAAGTCTACTGAGCAAGTAAAATCTCCTAGGAAGACATCAGTTGATAAAAATAGGCAAAACATACCTAGTCCTAGAGGGAACAAGAGAAACTGGAACCAAAAGATGTCTTAAAGATTAGGAAGTAATTTTGAGATGATCAATAAAGCTTGTCATGTATGTGGTAGTTTTGATCATTTGAAGAATGATTGCAATAACTGGTATAATAATCAAAGGTTTGAAAAACCAGTTTGGACCAATGTTCAAAGGGTGAACAAACAAAATTTCTCTAAATTAACTCACCCTAGTCCAAAAAGGAACATGGTTCCAAGAACAGTCTTAACTAGGTCTGGCCCAATTTCTCTTAATACTGCTAGACCCGTTAATATTGTTCAACCAAGAACAGCAGTGAATAATGCAGGACTCATGAAAAATGTTATTAATAATGCATATTCAACTGCTAGAAGGCCTTTTAATAAAATAACAGCAACTAATAACAATAATTTCACTAAAAAGGTTAATACTGTTAAGGAAACAAGGGTTAATACTGCTAAGCCAAAAGCAGTACTTAGTGCTGTTAAGGGAAACAAGGGAAATGTTGTTAAGGCCTCAGCATGTTGGGTTTGAAGACCAAAACACAAAGTCTTAGGCCATGTCTCCAGAAACAATGGTGCATCAATGTCCTTTAAAAGATTTGACTATATTGATGCACAAGGCAGATCCAAGTCAGTAATGGCTTGAGTCCCCAAAAGAAGCTAATTTTCTTACCATTATGTGCAGGGCAATCCACAACAAGATTTGAAGAATAAAGGTGTAATTGACAGTGGATGCTCTAGGCACATGACTGGAAACAGATCCTATCTTACTGATTATGAAGAAATTGATGGAGGATTTGTTGCCTTTGGGGGAAATTCCAAAGGAGAGAAAATTACTGGGAAAGGTAAAATAAGAACTGGTAAATTGGATTTTGAAGATGTGTATTTTGTAAAGGAACTAAAGTTCAACCTCTTTAGTGTTTCACAAATGTGTGACAAGAAGAATAGTGTTCTTTTTACTGATACTGAATGTGTTCTTCTGTCTCCAGACTTTAAGTTGACTGATGAAAGTCATGTTTTACTTAAAGTTCCTAGAAAGGATAACATGTACAGTATTGATTTAAAGAATGTTGTTCCTCAAGGAGGTCTCACTTGTCTCTTTGCAAAAGCCACACCAGATGAATCTAATCTTTGGCATAGGAGGCTTGGACATGTAAATTTCAAAACAATGAATAAACTGGTAAGGGGAAACCTTGTAAGAGGTTTACCTTCAAAACTTTTTGAAATTAATCAAACCTATATTGCTTGTCAGAAGGGAAAGCAACACAGAGCTTCTTGTAAGACCGAAATAGTCAGTTCAATCAGCCAACCATTACAAATGTTGCACATGGATTTGTTTGGTCCAACATTTGTAAAGAGTTTAATGAAAAAGATGTACCGCCTAGTTGTCACAGATGATTTTAGTAGGTTTAGTTGGGTTTTCTTTTTAGCCACTAAGGATGAAACTAGTGAAATCCTTAAAACATTTATAACAGGCATAGAAAATCTAATAGACCTTAGGGTGAAAGTGATTAGATGTGACAATGGCACTGAATTCAAGAATAGGGTCATGAATTAGTTCTGTGAAATGAAGGGTATTAAGAGAGAATTTAGTGTTGCTAGGACTCCACAACAAAATGGAGTAGCAAAAAGGAAAAATATGACACTAACAGAGGCTGCTAGGACTATGGTAGCTGATTCAAAATTGCCAACAACTTTCTGAGCTGAAGCAGTTAATACTGCTTGTTATGTCCAAAATAGGGTGTTAGTTATCAAGCCTCACAACAAGACCCCTTATGAAATTTTTCTAGGTAGAAAACATGCCTTAAGCTTCATGAGACCATTTGGGTGTCCTGTTACAATCCTTAATACCATAGATCACCTAGGTAAATTTGATAGAAAGGCTAATGAAGGGTTCTTTGTAAGATACTCTACTAATAGTAAAGCATTCAGAGTATTTAACAGTAAAACTAGGATAGTAGAAGAGAATCCGCATGTTCAATTTAGTGAGAATACACCTAATATTGTAGGAAGTAGACCTAATTGGATTTTTGATATAGATGCACTAACAAAATCTATGAACTATAAGCCAGTTGTTACAGGAAATCAGTCTAATGGTAATGCAGGTACAAAAGCATATGATGATGCAGGAAAAGCTAGAGTGGAGACAATACCTGGCAATGATTACATACTGCTACCATTATGGACTCAAGATCTACCATTCTCTTCTAGTTCAAAGGATTCTTTTGATGATGGATTTAAACCATCAGAAGAAGAGGAAAAGAAGGATGCTGAAGTTCCAGTGAATGAAAGAGAAGCTTTAGGGAAAGATAGTGAAGTTCCAAGTACAGAGGAGCCAAGAGAGGATCAAAGAGTTAATCAAGAAATGGATGCAAATGTCAACAACACTAACAATATTAATTCTATTAGTTCAACTGTTAATGTTTATGTCACATAAGTTAATGCCGTTGATCCAAAAACAAGCATTGAACTTCCAAATGATCCAAATATGCCTAAATTGGAAGATATTGTTTATTCAGATGATGATGAAGATGTTGGTACAGAGGCTGACATGAACAATTTAGATGCATTTATGCTTATCAGTCCTATTGCAACTACAAGAATACACAAAGATCATCTAGTTGAACAAATTATTAGAGACTTGCATTCAGCACCTCAAACAAGAAGAATGAAAAAGAATTTGGAAGAACATGGTTTGTTTAGTTCAGTTTAGCAAAGAATAAACCATAAAGACTTTCAAATCTGCATGTTTGCTTGCTTTTTATCACAAGAAGAACCTAAAAAGGTAATTCATGCATTGAAGGATCTAAGCTGGATAGAAGCTATACAGGATGAGCTACTGTAATTCAAGTTACAAAAAGTTTGGACTCTGGTGGATTTACCAAATAGAAAATGAGCTATTGGGACTAAATGGGTTTACATGAACAAGAAGGATGAAAGAGGCATTATGATTAAGAATAAAGCAAGATTATTTACACAAGGATACACACAAGAAGAAGGAATAGACTATGATGACGTTTTTGCTCCTGTTGCAAGAATTGAAGCAATTAGGCTATTCTTAGCCTATGCCTTATTTAAAGACTTTCTGGTATACCAGATGGATGTCAAGAATGCTTTTCTATATGGAAAGATTGAAGAGGAAGTCTATGTTTGTCAACCACTAGGATTTGAAGATCTAAACTTCCCTGACAAAGTATACAAAGTAGAAAAGGCACTTTATGGATTGTATCAAGCTCCCAAAGCTTGGAGCTTGGTATGAAACCTTGTCAACTTATTTGTTGGATAATGGGTTTCAGAGAGGAAAGATAGATAAGACTTTGTTTATCAGAAGGGTCAAAGGTGATATTCTGTTAGTTTAAGTGTATGTGAATGATATCATATTTGGTTCTACAAAGAAGTCATTATGCATTAAGTTTAAGAAGATGATGCATAAGAAGTTTCAAATGAGCTCTATGGGTGAACTCATATTCTTCCTAGGACTGCAAGTAAAGCAGAAGGAAGATGGGATTTTTATCAGTTAAGACAAGTATATGATTGAGATTTTGAAGAAATTTGGTTTTACTGATGTCAAGACAACAAGCACACCTATGGAAACCTATAAGCCTTTGCTCAAAGATGCAGATGGTGAAGATGTAGATGAACACTTGTACAGATCCATGATTGGATCACTGATGTATCTTACTTCTTTAAGACCTGATATTATGTTTGCAGTGTGTGCTTGTGCAAGATACCAAATCAACCCAAAAGTTTCACATCTTTATGCTGTGAAAAAGATTTTTAGATACTTAAAAGGTCAACCTAAATTAGGCCTTTGGTATCCAAAAGATTCTCCTTTTTATTTGGTAGCATACACTGATAGTGATTATGCTGGAGCAAGTTTAGATAAGAAATCCACAACAGGAGGTTGTCAATTCTTAGGGTGTAGACTAATTTCATGGCAATGCAAGAAGCAGACTGTGGTTGCTAATTCCACAACTAAAGCTGAGTATATAGCTGCTTCAAATTGTTGTGGACAGGTGCTATGGATCCAAAATCAATTATTGGATTATGGATATAACTTTATGCAGACTAAGATTCATATTGATAATGAGAGTACTATCTGCATAGTTAAGAACCCTGTTTTTTCAATTAAAGACAAAGCACATTGAGATTAGGCATCACTTTATCAGAGATTCTGATGAGAAGAAGCTTATCTAGATGATCAAGATTCACACAGACTAGAATGTTGCAGATTTGCTTACAAAAGCATTTGATGTTAGCAGATTTCAATATCTGATTGAAAGTATTGGAATTCTTAATCTTTGAAGTCTTTATTAATGGAAGAATGTTTGGAATGGAATGAAAAAGCTGCTAAGGATAAAATTGGTTAGAATGGAATTGAACATATGCGAATTGGGGATTAAAAACTCGGTTAACTCATGACTTATTCTGTTAGGCTTACTTTGTCAATGTGGGCTATTACTTAGTACTGCTGGAGAAAGTCGTGTACTAGTGGAAGGGAGTTGTCTAGTGCTAATAGGCAAAAAATTAGTCGCTGTCAGACCTAACTTTTACTGCTTACGTTACGTGGTGTTAACAATGCTGAGGGTATTTTTGGTCTATAAAAGGGAAACTTCGCTTATAGGTTTCCTTTATCACCTATTTAAGCGTATATGATCACACGATAATCATTCTTTATCATTCTAATACTCTCAATTCACAAACCCTAACTCAATTTCATTGCCGATTCTAACAAAATTTAACATCAATGGTGGGATTAAATTTTGCTGATTCACATAATATGGTTGCTTACCTGAAAAAATCCACAGAGAATGCTGATTTTGCTGAGATAGTAGACTTCCTGAATGCTAACCCTATAAGGTATGCCTTGACAATTAATGTCCTAATATCTATTTATGTTTCTTGTATCTTGAATCATTTTGGGTCTACTGCTAAGTGGGGGGGGTGGGGGGGGGCGGGTCCAAAGCAGTCAATTAATGAAAAGACAAGATTCCATAAACAAGGTTAGAGGCTAAGACAATTGCTAATATCAAATCATCTTTGACGGACGAGATCTTCAGTTGGATGATGAGGATGGTATTGCGGTCTATACAACACTGAAATTTTGATAAACCTTACAATTGATGGGATATGAAAGCTTTTTGAAATCAAAATTACCTTTTTAAAAACCTTATTTTTCCCTTCAATGGAGTTCTCATTATACCATCCTACATTGTTTTCAAGTTCAGTAAATAACTGCTTGGATGAATTTGGTACTAATATAGGCAATCAGAAGTTATATGTTTAGCTTAAGAATGCAAAAAGTTTAAATTTTTCTAAATTGATTTTTGATGTATGATAAGGAAACTTGGTTAGATTAAAAAGTTTTTAATTGTATCCAAGATTTTTTTACAATTTTACAACTGTTTTTGAACAAAACAATTAAAAATCTTTTCAGGAGTTAATGTTGTTTAGTGATACACCTTATCATACTAAATGGTTTTTGCAAACTTTAAGAACCGGCAAGGAAAAGATTTTTTAAGGAGGAAAAGTGACGACGGAATCTTTTTATCATTGATTCTATCTTGTGTATTTTATCCTTTTGTGGAATTTGACCTTTTGCCTTGGTCAAGGGCATCCGGTTAGGATCTGTATTAGGGTTGCTATATAAGTGTATGCTTAACCACGAATCAATCATCTCAACCCAAAAAGACCCACAGACCTAGGAAAACCAATAGGGCTACTAAGATATTTCAGTCTAGTGGACCCATTTCCCTTGTAGCAGATGAGACTGTCACTAAGGAGAGGGAAGACAGAATGGAAAGGGCCGCCACTACTGCTTCTAGCTTAGAAGCAGAGCAAGACAGTGGTAACATAAATAGGACCCAATCCATGGCAACACTTAATGAGCCAAGTCCTCAGGGAACTGGTTCAGGTAGTGGTCCCAGGTGCCAAGATACCATATTGGGGGGTGAAGTTCAAACTAGGTTTGAGACTGCATCTAAACAGTCCAATGACCCACCTCTCTCAAGAGTTAACACACTTGGAAGTGGGGAGGACAGACTAAAACTTAATGAATTGATGGAACTTTGTACAAAACTGTCTGCTAGGGTTCTTGACTTGGAAACAACAAAGACTGCTCAAGCAAAGGAGATTGCTAATTTAAAGAAGAGAGTCAAGAAGCTGGAAAGGAAAAAGAAGTCAAGAATTCTAGGGATGAATCTATTTAAGATTGGTACCTCAAGAAGAAAAAGTTTGGGTAAGGAGGATGCATCCAAACAGGGGAGGAATTTGAAACAGAGGACAATCTTTGAAGAAAGTAATTTTGATGAAGAGTTTGATGCTAATATGAATGAAGCTTTTGAACAAGTTTTTAAAGCTAACAAAGATGTTGAAGGAGATGCAGAACAAGTGATTAGTGCTGCTGCAGATGAAGTTCCTACTGATATGGAAGTTACTACTGCTGATATTGATGTTAATACTGCTAGTGCATCAGTTACTACTACTGCTGTATCTGTTAGTACTGCTGAGCTTGTTACTACTGTCAGTGCACCAATTACTACTGCTGGTATATCTGATACTACTGCTGAACCAAGTACTCCTCCTCCAACAACAACAACTGTTTTTGAAGATGAAGATATCATAATTGCTCAGACCCTTGTGAAGATGAGAAGTGAGAAATCAAAGGAAAGAGGAGTGGTTATGCAAGAACCTAGTGAGACTCCTACAAGACCAACAGTACCACCTCAACAACTTGATCCGAAAGACAAAGGAAAGGGAAAGATGGTTGAACCTGAGAAACTATTAAAAAGAAAAGATCAGATTAAGTTTGATGAGGACCTTGCTCAAAAATTGCAAGCTCAGATGCAAGCTGAACTTGAAGAAGAGGAAAAACTAGCAAAACAAAGAGAAGAAGATAAAAACATTGTTGAATGGGATAATGTTCAAGCTATGATGGATGCAGATTATGAGCTAACTGCAAGATTACAAGAATAAGAGCAAGAAGAGTTGACCATTGAAGAAAAGTCAAGATTGTTTATGGAGCTTATGGACAAAAGAAAGAGGCATTTTGCAAGACTTAGAGCAGAAAAGCAGAGAAGAAAACCACCAACCAAAGTTCAAAAGAGGAATAAAATGTGTACTTATCTGAAGAACATGGCTGGATTCAATCACAGTCAGTTGAAGAGCAAAAGCTTTGATGAAGTTCAGAAGGCTTTTGACAAGACCATGAGTTGGATAAACTCATTTAAACCTATGGATTCTGAAGCAGTAAAAGACAGTGAGATAAGAGCTGAAGGAAGTTCTAAGAGAGCAGGGCAGGATCTTGAACCAGAGTCTACCAAAAAGCAAAAGATGGATTATGATAAGGAGAAAGAAGAGTTTAAACAATTCTTTGAGATTGTTATAGATGATGGAGATGATGTAACTATTGAAGCTACACCCTTGGCTGTCAAAATTCCAATTATTGACTACAAGATATATCAATAAGGGAAGAAAAGTTTCTTTCAAATTATCAGAGCAGATGGTAAGACTCAGATGTATTTGACTTTCAGTAAAATGCTTAAGAACTTTGATAGAGAAGACTTAGAAGTTCTTTGGAGAATAGTCAAAGATAGATTTAAGAAGACAGAGCCAGTGGATTACATGGATACTTTCTTACTTATCACCTTGAAGACCATGTTTGAACATCATGTTGAAGATAATGTATGGAAGAAACAACAAGGATCTGTTAAAGTGCTGAATTAGAAGCTTTTTTATTCTTGTGGAGTTCATAGTGTAACAATACAGTCCATAACATTTTATCTATTGGTTGAGAAGATGTACCCACTTACAAATCACACACTACATCAGATGTTCAATGATGTGAAGCTGCAAGTTGACTATGAGTGTGAAATGGCATTTGATCTTCTTAGATTGGTCAAGAAACAGCTTAAGGAAGGATATCCACCTGAATGAAGTGTTTGGATACATCCTCCTAGTAAAGGTAAAGCTTTTAATCAAGAAACTTGAAGATTCAGAAGATGAACATCAAGTTTAGGGGAGGATTGTTGGGATTAAAAGACTTCTTAGTGTTGTTGAAGTTACTGCTGGTTATGAAGTTATTGCTGCTGGTTATAGTTTCTACTACTGGTAAAGACTGAAGAAAATATTCTAAGTAGTTAATACTGCTAGCACAAAAGTTACTACTGCTAGTGTTAGTTACTACTGTTAGAGTAATATTGATGTTGCTCAAGTTAAGACTGTTTGTACAAGTTGGTACTGTTTGTTAGTTAGTACTGCTTATAGGATATGTATGAAATATTCTTGTAAAAGATACGTATAAGTTATCTATGTATAAGATCATGATAACTTAGGAATGGATTGTAAGCCAGTAGGACTCCTTGGTGTATAAAAGGAGGTCCTAGGGCATTAGGTTAAGTATCTCATCTCATATATCTTTTCATAGTTTAACCTAAGTCGATTAGCTTCAAGGTTTTGTAAACCCTAACACTATTAAGAGTGTTCATTTTATATTGAGGCTGAAAGTTTAGTAAACTGTTTGTTTGATCTTATTCATTACTGTTTCATTGAAATTCTTCTTAGTATCATTGACTAGATTCCGCATAGTCTTTGATATTCACAATCAAAGTTTCTATCATAGTTGTTTTGGATTTATTCAAATACAACTAAGCTTTATATAAGCTAAGCAAGATCTATTATATTGGGATCAACAATCCGGTCAAACGCGATAAAATCAGGCCAAAATCCGGTCAAACCCGATTGAAATCTGGTAAACCCGGTTAAATCCGGCCAAAATCCGGTCAAACTCGGTTAAATCCGGCAAAACCCAACAAAATTAGGACAAAACCCAATCAAATCCGGCCAAAATTAAGTCAAACCTGGTCAAACCCAGACAAAATCCGGTCAAACTGAGCCAAACCCGAACAAAATCCGATCAAACCCAGCCAAACCGGGTTAAACCCGGTCAAAACCCAATCAGTCGCATATCCTAATCCAAAGTTGACCCCGGTAACAACATCCTCCGACCAAGTCACAGATCTTAATCCAAAGTTGACCCCCGAAGTCAGAACCTTCAATGTAGGACCCACTGGATCCTCATCAGCATCATCATCGTCAAGTATTAATACAAAGTTAGAGGGTGAGAAGCCGTTGACCCAAAGATCAGCATTGGAAGATAACATAATATTAGGTGTGGCTTTAGAGGGTTCAAAAAGGATGCTTCCGATTGAAGATAATGAATCACCTACCGACCCGGAGTCGAAGGAAATGGCTAGTTATCTAAACGAGATTGGTGGGTTCACTACGAGTAACAACAAAGATCAGAACGAGGACAAGGCTTCTTTAGGGCCGGGAAGTTCACAAAGAGAACAAGAAAAAAGGTAAATGGTTATGTTTGGCGATGGGAATATTGTGGTTAGAGATGCAAGAGCTGGTTTTTAGTAGGCTTGCATCGTTTTATGATGTATTTATCTTGCAAAAATTCCATGATTTGTATATCATTGTTTGTTGCATTGGTAAATGATCAATCAGAGGTTCTTTGATTTGAATCTATAAATATAAAAGAGGTCATCTCAAATCCGAGATTAATCTTAAGCTAGTTTATAACTATCAAGTCTTTTTTTATTTTGTTGGTGTCGAAACTGAATATTGTTGGGTCCTAAAGTTTGCAACCGCATGATGTCGGGTGAGTTATAGCAATGTTATAAGCTTTTTTTCCTCCTATAAAGCCTGTTGGCTCTTATAGGGCAATGAGAACTGGTATGTGCTATTTTACACATACCTTTTACCTTGTAAACGAACCCAAAAGACCAAAAACATGTAAAAATGCCAAAGATATGCTTGTTTTTGTGTTTGTGTATGTGCAGGTATGGATATTAAATAAATGGACAAAATCAAAGCAAAAACGGACAAAGCCGGACACGAGAAGGAAAGAGTGCACAAGAGCCGAAAAGTTTTCTAGGAATTGGTCAACAAAAAGTCTCCTAAGGTCAACCATGGTCAACCCATAAAATGACAAAACCTTCAAGTTACCAAAAAGACCCTTATTGTTAAATCTTTTTCACTAATAAACCCTAAACCAATAACACCGTTAGTCCTTTTTATTAAAAGACTAACGGTCGTTAAGTCTTATTATAAACCCAAAACCAAACCCTTGGTCCATTTCCGAGCCCAAAATCCTTTTAGCCCAAGTCAATCCGTTTAAAAACCAGGTCAAACAAAAAATTATAAGAAGAAAAGGGCGCGGGAAACCCCTTTTCACTGTTCACCGTCGTTCCCCACATTTACCCTGCTCCAATTAACCTTCTTTAAGTAGAAGTTATCCCTTCTAGAAGCTAAGGCTGACACATCTCACACTCAAGTGTCCACGTTGGCAATCTCAACGCCTCTGATTGGCTAAGTATGCGTGTAGAGCTTTCAATGGGTGAGATCAAGTGAATAGAAAGCAATTATTGATGAAGGGTTGAGATGAGAAGAGAGGGGAGCGTCCTTGGATCTAGAATCATCTTTTGAAGCTTATAAAAGGAGAGCTTAAGCACATAGAAAGGGTATCTAGGAGTAGGAGTAGGTGTAGTGTTGCTTAGTAAAGCTATTGCTATTTTCCAGTTAGTATTGCTTTTCAACATTGATAATTTCCTATAGTTAAGCTCATGTAATTATAATTTTTATTAATAAAATATTCATTTCCTTTCAAATCTGTCTTAAAATTCAGTATTTTACATAATTTGCATTATGGTTTAAAAACAAGCTTTTTAAGTCTATTTAAATATCTCAAAAGCTCTTCTACTTAATAAGCTCTGCTAACTCACTTAGTATTAAGCTCATCTTGAAACTTAAAGTGAATATGATGTTTCCATTTACACAGTCACAAAGTTCATAGAAAAACCCATTTTGAGGAAAGATAATCTCATTCTAATACTAAAGCTTGCTAGTAATTACGCTCATTTGAGCACTTATATAATCCTGATTCTCATTTGAGCACTTTTATAATCCCTGTTTGGTGCAAGGGATAAGGTACATTTCATTTTTCACTTTATAGCTAAATTTCATTTAATTGCTTATTTTACTGCTTAATTGCTTATTGTTACTATTTTATGCTTAGTCTGTTTTTAAGTAGCTTAATATGTCTTTAGTTTAAAAATTTTGCAAAAAAATCTTTTTCTTAATTAGTAACAACTGCTTTCATAGTATTTAGTACTGCTGTCCTAAGCAGTTAGTACTGCTGTAGGTTTGAGTTTATTTCTAGGGCTTATTAGATTAGAATTTTTGCTTATTAGTCTTTAAGTCATAGGTTTAATAAGTTTTAGCTAAAAATAGGAGATTAGAGATCTATGTTAGCTTAAAATGACATTTACATATCTTAAAGGGGTGTTTGGCATTAGACAACACTAACTTTAGTTAGTGCTGTCAAAGGTTAGTTAGTCCTTTAAGTTGATCTTAAATTTCATAATAAAGTTTATGAGGTTAGGTTTTTAAGTTTTTAATAGGTTATATCAAGTATTGATCTAGTTTTTGTGTAGTGGTTTTGAATCTGTGGTCATAAGTTCATATCCATAAGCTCTTCTAGTTTCAATCTTTTCTAGCTGTTTTTGTTCATCATTTTGTTCATGTTTTGGTATTTGAAAGTTGTTTAAACCAAGTCTTAAGGGTCTGAGTTTGAGATTTTGAGTTTGGGTTAAAAATTGTGTCAATTGCATCAGTAGCCAAAAGGGTCTAAAAAGCCGTTTTCAAGCTGATAATTAAGCTAGTTAGAATTAGAGTTAGCTAATGAAATTTGTTGCACAAGTAGATTATAGGCCAATTTAGATCTATTAGGGCTTATTTTAAGTTTAAAAGCTTATTTACATATCTGTTTTTAGGGCTGCATAAGTAGATTTAGCATTTTAGTTAAAACAAAAAAATAGATAATCAGCATAAGTAGCTTTTTCATTTATCCTTTTCTTAGCTTATTTGATTTTCAAAATACTTTTTGATTGTTGTTTTAAGTAGCTTTTTGGATATGCTTTTTAGTAGTATAAGTCATTTAGCCATAAGGATCCATTAGCTTATTTAGAAATTAGCTCAAAGTTAGCTATTTGGCTTGTTTGGTATGCAGTTTTCTTATAAGAGCTTATTTGAAATCCTCAGCTTTTGGTTTGCTTCTTTGTGCTTATTTCTAGTCTAGAGTAGCTTACTAAGTTAGTCTTTGCTTATTTTGTTAATGTCCTCTACTTATTAAGTCATTTAGTTGGAGCAGCATTAAAAATTAAAGCTAGCAGTACTAACTCTAAGTTAGTACTGCTGTGCTTATTTGAGCTCATTCTTGCTTGTGTTATTTGCTTATTTCTTTTCATATTAACTCATTAGGTTAGGGTTAGTTTAGAAGTTGCTTATTTTAGCCTCTTAGTTGCTTAAGTTTTCATAAAAGATCAAAAAGAAGTTTTATATAATCTGTTAGCTTTTCAGCTGATTTCTAGCTTATTTAGAGAGTTTCAAAAATAGTTGCTTTTATTAAAATTGATAGTTTTCAGCTTTTCTACAACTTTGCTTTTTAAGTTTTTGCAATAATAAAAAAAAGGGAAGAGGGAAAATCCAGGGTGAGCAAGGCTCGAACCTTGGACCTCTACCCTCCTCAACCTTTTATAACACCACTCACAACACACTCAACCATCTGCCCTGGGGACTTTTTCGATTATTCTTTGCAAAACTTTAATTATATAGTCTTTTAGCCAGTTTTAGCTTATAAGCTTATTTGCTTAATTTACTGCTTATTTGTTCAGCCCCTTTCCAGTTTCTTATTTTTCATGTATTCTCCATAGTTTGAGCTACTATTCTGTATTTTTTCATAATTTTTATAATTTGTTTACTATTTTTAATAATTAATTTTCATTAAAACTGTTTTTAAATCATATTAAATAAAATAAAAGTAAAAAAAATAAAATTCTTTTTTAGAAAATTTTCTTTCATCATTTAGGACCTAGGAAAAATAGATTTGCTTTCGTAAGGTTAATATTTTGAAATTTCACTTTTTAAAGAACGGGATTTCGTTCCCGTTCTCGTTTTCTTCATTTTTTTCAACTTTAAGTGTTCTCGTTTTAGGATTTCTTTAGCATTTCTTTTTAAATAGTCAAATAGAATTAGAAATAGTTTAGAAAATCATTTTAAGTTTAAATTTAGATAATTTAGGTTTTAAATATCGCGTTTTTAATTCCCGTTTACGTTTTATGCTTACGTGTTTAATTGTCATTTCTTGCTTACCTGTTTTCATATATTTATCTACTTGTCATTTATTTTTAGTAGTATTTAGAAAACCTAAATCAAAATCTTTGCAGCCATTCAAAACGCGCGATCACGGACGTTACCGATTTTCAATTCACACTTCGTCGAGGGAAAACGACCCAGGAGGTTTTTGAGACTACTTTGGTTAAAAGCTCGTTTCTAAAACCCGACAAAAAATACTTACTATACTATTATTTGATATAATCCTTATATACTTATATTATAATATATATAGTGTGTTTGGAGACGCATCAAGTTTTTGGCGCCGCTGTCGGGGAAGTGTGTTACGATTATCAAGTTTCGTTCGAAGATTAGTGTTTTTGAAGAACCTTCCTCGTGAAGTTATTTTCCGTTTGAGAATATTTTAAACTTCTATTTTCTTTTATTATACTATTAAAAATCACCATTTGTTAATCGTTGTTACGGCTCACCTTTAGATTACGTGCTATAAGGAAAGTTTAAGGCGTGTTTGATCAAACATCACCCAAAAGGAGAAGGGTTATTCTAAATAGCGCCTCGCGCTTACCAACTCCTCCGCTTTCTTGTACGTATTTTTAGAGAGCTACCGTGCACGTTTAATTTTTGGTTACCAAAAATATTTTTTCCTTATGAATTATTTTCAAAAACCCAAAAATATTCTCCGTTACCTCTTATCCGTTTAATTCTTTCTTCTTATCCTCTATATTGTTTAATTCTTTCTTATGACGTCATTTAACCAACGTGAGTGTACGGGGTGTGGACAACCATGTGATGGCTTTTATTGTTATCTATGTACATGTCCGCAGTGTGGTGTTAATCTTCTACTTGGAACTTGTTTAAATTGCACTTATGGTGATGGAAAGCCAGTCACTTGTTGTGGGTGTGAAGGCCCGTTAAGAGGAGGATTTTGTTCATTTTGCGCTTCAAGAGATGGAAATTCATTCGATTATAATCCAAATCCAAATTCTTTCAATAAATCTCAAAATTTTTCCGAATACCCTCCACAACCCCAGTACGAGATGAATGTTTGTGAGTTATGTGGAAACGATGCTCATTATGATTATGATTGTTCGCCTCAAGTTCCGTTTGTTTACAATCAGAACCCGTGCTTCGATCAAAACTTCGATAATAATTTTCCACAAACTTCACCAAGTTTTCCACAACAATATCTTTGTTGTGAGAACTGCGGGGGTTCTCATACGACTTTTCAGTGTCAACCGATGAACCAAAATTTATCTAATTCTAATTCTTCCGGTTTTGACCAATTTCAACCCCCGCAGTATCCCGTCATTCATCATTCTCCTCAAGAAACGAGTGAAGAAGTGTTGAAAGCTAGAGAAGACTTAATGAAAGCCATTTACACCTTCTTAAGGAAGTTTAGTCGTATACCTTTTGGAGTAACACCAAAGGTTTTATTGATCGCTTGGGAGAGATTTGGCGAAATTAAGCATGCTTTGACGGACAAGCAATATCAACAAGAAGATATTCAAGAATTGATGAGTAAACTCCTTGAAGATGTGCGAAATATTAATGAGGAACTATCTGAATTTATTAATAGTCCAAGTTGGAATCGTCCGACCTTCTATGATGATGATGATGAGTATACTGTTATATATAGAAAGCCTAAAGAAATCACACCAGACTTACCGATCGAGGAGCCCGATAACTCTCTAAGTATGGGGGACGAGCATCTTAACACTATTCTAGAAAATCAAAACCAAGCTCCAACTACCCGTAAAAGCGGTCGAGGAAAGTTTTTGTGTTTACATGCGGTGGTACTCATTCTTACCTGAAATTGTCCCGCCCACCGATGGCAACGTTAATCGAGACAAATTCAAGAATATGTTTCCCAATCCGCCGCAGCTAATTTCACTCTCAAGGAAATACCATTACGAGCTCCGATTGCTAATCAATTCGACCTCCCGGTTTTTCCTCCCGTTCAACAAAACCAAGGAAATAACCAAAAGTGTTACAACTAAAACCGGTGGAATAATTACAACCAAAGCCAAATTTATCGACCCCCGATTAATCAACCCCCGGTTCACCAAGCTCCACCTTACCAAGCTCCGGCTCCGCAAACACAAGGTGTGACAAAGACCAATTTTGAAAGCTACATCAAAGCTAATAATGCAGTGATGAGAAACATGCAAGACCAAAACCAAAACTTGCAAAATTAAATGACCGCAATTTTAATGGACAGCTTTCTATAATTTCGTGAATTCCAATACCGGCCCTCTACTCCGGTTTCGTGTACACACCCTAGTAATACCATTACTAACCGAAGTAGATTTGAAGGTATTACACCCGAAGCGGTGATGCATAATCAAGGACCCACGATTTCCTACTAACTTCTTCTTCTCCTCCTAAAGATAGTGGAACAGTGAAACCGAGGTGACAAAGGACATGGTTGCCTCCTACTAAAATGGAAGTACCAAAGACGACCTACCTTCGGATTGTCCAAGTTTCAACCTCAAGAACCAAATTCTGAACCCATTGATGTTCCCGTTAGTTCTCCGATACCTAACCCGAACCGTCGATTCTGTTCGCTTCGAGACGTAATGATGATAGGCGACGTGAATAAGCTAAACGACCAAAATTGAAAATTCTAAAACGAAAATCTTAAAGATTTGAGTTTTGAAATTAGCCTCCAAACGGATCATTGAATCTTATGCCAAAATATGTCCTCGACTCTTAAAAGCTTTAAATTGGAAAGAAATAAAAATAAAGTGAAAATGGCTATAACCCGTTGAATGAGCATTACTCAGCGTATCCTCGCACAAGTTACCCGAAAAACATGGAAGATAATACCCCGTATGGCAAATTTCTCATACCATGTGATTTCCCGGAATGTGATTAGTGCTTAGCAGCCTTGACCGATTCTTGGCGCTAGCATAAATCACATGCCATTATCCGTGTTGAAAAAAATTTCTCTATCGGAGTAGCTCACTCGACTTATATGACTCTGAACTTGCAGACCCGTATCGATTATCCTAACCGATCGTATCTCCCGAGAAGACTACCTAAAAGTAGGAAATTTTAAAGTCCCCCCCGGACCGAGTTTGTAGTCGTAGAACTTTGATGCGATCCCCGAGTCCCCTAATTCTCGGAAAGATCTTTCTTAAGACCCAGAAATGCTTTATTGATGTTTACGAATGCGAATTAACTCTTCAATGTTGAAAAGAAGCCGTAACAATCATCTAGGACCAAACTTCGAGATACTCCTCTAATATACAAAGATATGACGGGCAAAACCGAATCGACTCATGAAATGCTGTGAGGAGTATCTCAAGAAGTTCTCGTTTCTTCCTTCACCCATCCTATGAAAATCGCGAGTGGCAATCCCACACCTAACTATGACCTGATCGTTTCTTACCCATCTTCTCCACTCGCACGCCCTTCGGGATAGTGAATTTCTTCTCGCGAAGTCGAAGCTTCCTCGCAGCTTGAAGGATAATCCAACTTCACCGAGTTTAATGACTCTTACTATGACCCGGAGGGGGATATTCTTCTTCTTAAATCATTTCTCAATGATGATCCATCATTACCCCCTCCCACTCAAGGAAATTATTTGCCTGAAATTCGAAAAGAACTTAAAGTTTGTGAAGCTAAAACTGATAAATCTTCAATTGATGAACCTCCCAAAGTCGAACTCAAGGACTTACCTCCTCATCTCGAATATGCATTTTTGGAAGGTGACAACAAGTTGCCCGTCATAATTGCTAAAGACTTGAGTGTCGAGGAAAAAGCCGCTCTCATAAAGGTTTTGAAGTCACACAAGCGAGCCATCGCTTGGAAACTCTCCGAACAACAAGGAATTAATAACCGGAATTTTTGTTTACAACAAGATTCTTATGGAAGAGGACTACAAACCGGCGGTTCAACACCAAAGACGGGTGAATCCGAAAATCCACGATGTCATCAAAAAGGAGGTTGAAAAACTTCTTGACGCCGGATTAATTTACCCGATCTCGGATAGTCCTTGGGTAAGCCCCGTACATTGCGTACCAAAAAAAGGTGGCTTTTATTACCAAGTTGTTAAGAAAATGATGAAAAATAGTAATTCTGACTCGATTGGTTACGGGATGGCGGTTAATGATTACTACCGGAAGTTAAATGAAGCCACCGTAAAGACCGATTTCTACTACCGTTTATGGATCCAAATGATCGAGAATTAGCGGAAACGAGTACTATTTGTTTTCCTCGATGGTTTCCTCGGGTTACTTTCAAATTCCCCATTGACCCTCATGACCAAGAAAATATAACATTCACGTTTCCTTACGGAACATTCGCCTACTAACGCATGCCTTTTGGCTCTGCAAATAGCGACCGTGCACGTCCTAAGGTTTATGATGGCTATCTTTCATGATATATCGAAAAAAAAGAAGTGAAGTCTTCCATGAAGACTTTTTGGTCTTTGGGAATTCATTCAAAAATGCCACTCCTGTGAGACAAGATGCTTCAAAGGTTTAAGACACCAATCTTTGTCTAAATTGGGAAAAAAGTCATTTATGGTAAAGGAAGGCATTGTCCTTGGCCATAAGATTTCCAAAAAAGGGATTGAGGTCGATAAAGCCAAAGTCGATGTGATTGCTAAGTTACCTCATCCCACCACCGTCAAGGGTGTTCGGAGTTTTCTCGGTCATGCCGGTTTCTACCGACGTTTCATTAAGGATTTTTCAAAAATTTCCTGACCGATGACTCATCTTCTTGAGAAGAATACTCCGTTCATACTTCCTCCAAATGAAATGTATTCCAAGCTTTTGAAACGTTAAAGAAAAACTACTAGAAGCTCAAACTTGATTGCCCCAGACTATACCAATACTGGGACCTACCTTTGACTATGTGAGATTAAGCGACTTGCCAAAGTTTGTAGTCTTGGGCAAACATCAGAAAAACACTTTAGGCCTATACACTCTCTATGTAAAACAAAAGAACGAGGCCGGATCGCATACACTGTTGACGGAGAAAGAAATGTTAGCCGTGGTGTATGCCTTTGAAAAATTCTGATCTTACCCTCATCTGAACAATAGCAAAGTGTATACGATTACTCCGGCCCTAAAATCTATTTCAAAAAAAGATTTCCAAGGCGAGATGCTCTGGTGGGTTCTCCCTCCTTCAAGGGTTCACAATTCAAAGTAAATTGACACAAAGGACCAGAGAATCTCGATGCCGATCATCTTTCCCCAGATTAGAAAATCCTTATGATAATGTTCTCGACCCTAAGGAGTAAATGAAAAATTCCCCTCTCGAGACACATAATAAGGTACTTTCTCGTGTTGACTTCAAGTACCCTGTGGTTTGCCGATATGCAAAATACCACGCTGTGGAATTTCATTGTTAAGAGGGATGCTTCCCAACAAAAGAACAGTTTTTACAAGAATGTTAAACACTACTTTTGACTACCCCTAATTGTTCAAAAATAATGTGAGGATTAAATAATTCTGGGCGTTGAGTGATAGTCGGCCAAAGCTTTGACATCCTCACAGCTTGCTTTAGTGGACCCACCTGGGGACATACCGTGCCAACTACGACCCCAAAAAGGTTTTTGACTCAGGATTTTATGGCCAACTATTGTACAAAGATGCCATGGACTTGGTCCACCCAATTGACACTATAAACATGTCAGCACCAAGGAAATAATACGCAACGACATGAAATGCCTTCAAAATTCCATCCAAGATTGCGAAATCTTTGACTGTGGGCATCGATTTCAATGGGCCTTCCCGTCTTCACGAGGGAACAAATACATACACTTGGCAGCGACTATATTGTCAAAATGGGTTGAATCGAACGTCGCTCCCCAACCAACGACCCCGATTGTTTACAAATTTCTTAAATCTCTCTTCGCCCGATTCGTGTTGCCCCCTACGTGCTATCATAGGTGAATCGCGGAACCCATTTTTGCAATGACTAGTTTGCAAAGGTCATGCTTAAATACGGAGTTACTCACCGTCTCTCCACCGCGTATCACCTACAAACAAGTAGGCAAGTTGAGGTATCCAATCGTGGCTTGAAACGAATTCTTGAAAGGACCATGGGCGAGAACCGTGCATCTGGACGACAAACAAGATGATGCAGTTATATCATTGGCACTTCTACCGCTTACAAAAAACACCCATCGGTGTAACCCCAACCAAGTCACGTGTACGGAAAGTCATGTCATCTACCGATCGCAGCTCGATCACAAAAGCCTACTAAATGCCTTGAAGCAAAAAAGCAAACATTAAAACCTTGAGACGGCGGGTGAACACCGTAAAGGTATCAACTCAGAAGGAAAAAAAGAACAACGAGCTCATGCTATAATAACTCTTTGATCTAAAAGAGAAAACCAAGAGGATCCATGACTTAAAGATCAAAACCGCGTTTAATCACCAACGGAGATCAAGTCCTACACAAAAACTCGACGAATGAAGAGTGTTCTCGGGCAAGTTGAAAAACCCGATGTTTTGGACCGTTCAACTAAACATTGCCCATGGTTCTTTCCATATGGCACCGTTTGAGTTATCTCAAAACTACGAGCCAAATTTCAAGGTGAACGGTCATAGATTAAGCACTACTTTGAGGGACCGTACCATAATTGGTTTGTCCCGGATCTCAAAACCTTTCCCAAGAAAATGAGTTCGGGATTGGTCAAGCTTAGTGACCCTAAACAACTCTACGTGTGGAGGCAACCCCAAGCTTATCCCATTTTCTTCATTCTTAATTCAATGTGATTTAGGAGGCATGTACACTTACCGATTCGAATTGTTTGTACATGAGATTATTTGTAGGAATGACCCAAAATCTTCTGAAGACTCCCTCGTGTTTGAGTGTTTGTCCCGGTCCACTCAAGCTTCTTAGCCTTTGCTTGCAATTAGTTTGGGGACATCTGATACCTAAGATTTATTAACGACTAACATTTATCTTTAGCATACTTGATAAACGGTTGAGATATTTGTGATACAATCATCCATGCTCGAATATGAATTCGACTTATTGATTTTCTAGTATGGGTTATAAGCCTTAGACAGAAAAACATTAAGGACAATGTTTAATTAGATTAATGGGTTAGTATATCTTTGATATGTATCTGACCTGCCATTGCCTGTTGATACTCACGTTTCGTACACCCATTTTTTCCACAAAAAATTTTTAAAAAAGAAAAAATTAAAAAATTAAAAAAAATAAGTGTTTTGTCACAATTTTGACTTTCCTACTAGGTAGAATAAGAATAAAATTTTGACCCGATCAAGCGTGAAGAGCCTAGCTTGTTCCTTAATTTTTAGCTAAGCGTCGCTGGGAAATTCGAGAAGAACAAAAAAATGATAGAGTTTAAGTAGATAGGATAATTGCTAAACAAGGATTAATTTGGAAATCTTAAGAGCTCATCTAAGTAATTAGTGCTTTAGTCAAACTTATACTGAATTTCAAAAAGAAGTCTCTCTAATAAAAGGTAATATATGATATAATAATAATAAAAAAAAACTTTAGGCTGAAAAAAGTTTACTGTCTCTTTCGGCTCACTACGGGGGGGGATGTGGTAGTCATCTAAAGAAAGCCCAAGTAAAGAAAATAAAAAATCCGCAGACTGATAAAAGTTTTTTGCATCAGGCCGGCTCACAGCCAGTGTGCAAAGCCGTCATAAAAGGTCGAGGTTATATCAATATGCATAAATATTTAATTTAATTTAAGTTTGAATTAATATAATTAGATCTCTTTTTGTAAATTTAAATATGCCTTTTGAACGATTGCTATTCATTTAAGTATTTAAATAAGCTATGTATAGTACGGTGGAAACCCTGAGAGTTATTTGAAACCTAAAGGTCGTGAATCCCGTACTATCTCGAATGGGTGTCAAAATCCTAGTCACTCATACGCAAGGTTTGTGATGTGCCGGACGAAAAGTCCTACAAAGGGATTGATCTCGCCTTCAAACTTATTATTCTCAGGTGGAACGTGAAGCATAGAATTTTGCAAAATGTTGATCCATGGTTGAAATTCAAAATAGCACATTCACCTAAGATATAATAATCGGGAGTGAAAAGTTCACAAGTTACAAATATGAGTAGTGTTAGCATTTACTGATTTTTGCGGTGATTTCGTTTAAGCTGTGAAGCGAGTGAAAAGTCGGGGACGATAGAATTATATCCTTTATAGGGGCATTTCTCGGATCGAAAGCATATGTTCTATGATCCCTAACGGTTAATGGAAATACCGAAAGTCGAATATTCTAAGTAGTTGCTAAAAAAATATTAAATTATTATTAATAAAAATAATAAAAATATAAAAAATATAAACAGTTTTGAAATGGAAAATGGGTGTATTAAAGCTTGTGAATACTTAACTCCCCCCAACAAAAGTTTATGCTACTTTTCAAAGATTTAGTTGGGGAATTTTGAGTATTTGTTTTAGAGAATATAATATTGCCTTGAGACACTGCCATCTACTTAGTATTTGTTGAATTTTGATATGTGAAAATCACATATCATTTTATAAATAATACCAAAAATATCCTAAAATGAACAAAATTTGTGCAAATTAAAGCTTTGTATATTGCTTGTTTTTGTCATTTGTGATGTGTAGGTACGGATATTACAAAAATCACAAGAAAACAGTCAAAACCGGGCAAACACGAACACGGGAACGGATAGAGTGCACAAGAGCCGGGAGTTTCTAGCAAAGGTCAACAAAGCCAACTATTGGTCAACCACAAAATAACAAAATCCTCACAATCCCAAATGAACCCTTAATGTTAAAACAATTTCACCATAAGTCCCTAAACTCATAACACCGTTAGTCCCTAAAAACCTTAGGACTAATGCTCGTTAACTATTAAAATCTATAAATCTTTCACCACTTAACTAAGCCCAAATTACACCGGCCCAATTCTTTTTATAAATCCCGAGCCCAGGTCAAACTCCCCCATTACCCAATCAACACAAAAACGTTTTATTAACTGTTTTAAAAAGGGCGGCGAATGGGGTGTTACTGTTCCACAGCAATTCTTCCCAAGTTTTTAACCAGATTAAAATTGAGCAGAGTAAGTACAATTCTCCCTCAACCAGCAAAGCTAAAAAGATGTTTAGCGTACCAAGCTATACTCAGGCAAAGGCAAAAACGTCACAAGTGCTTCATTTGGTCAAGACGTACACAAGAGTGGTATGCGGCTTCAAAACAAACACACCTTTTATGAGAATTTTGTGAGAATTCCTAATTTCAGGTAAATAAATTTATTATATTTTATTTACATTTTTATTCTTAAGTAAAAATATTTACTTTTACTTTCACCCGATTCTGCAAATTTCGTACTCTTAGTTAAGTTTAAGTCGTGTTTGAAAATTGCTTTCGTCTACGTGCATATAGTAATTCGATATTTCCCATTTTTCACGCCACTAAAATTAATATCTTTACATTTAGAGTACATTTTAGTTTTACTCCATTTTCACCAAGCTTTTGCCAAACTAATACACATTAACCTTAACCTATTTTCAACTATTATTAAAAATCTTACATACATAAAACAACTTTAAATAATAAAAAAAAAAATTTATATCACCCTAATAACCCCTGCCCTAAAACCGGCCTATGTTCCAAACACACACACAAGAATAATGTGACAACACACTTATTTTTTTTTCAATACCCATAAATCTCATCATACCCAACCGTTACATGCAAAACTCACAAGAAATAAAACCATCCAACTCCTTCTTGCCCTCTCCCCTTGGTTGAGGGAAATAGACCACCCCCACCACTCCACCTACAAAATTTTTCTTCTCATTTTTACCATTACAACATGTTTCTAAAGTCTCTTGCAAAGTTTTATCAAGTTTGGAGTTGATTTGAAGGTGTTTTGGGTCTTTTGCAAGACTTATATTAGGGTTGTTTAAATCAAGTTGGGTCTCATGTTTTGGGTAAAATAGAAGCTTGTAAAGTGAAGGATTAAGGTGTTCAAAGGTCCAAAAGATTTCACCTAGTTTGCTAAGGTTGATTGTGAATTGGATATTTGGTTTTAAACATCTCCTATAAGGTTAGATTTCTATCCTATTGATTTCTTATAAGTTTTGGTCCATGCAAAAAGTTTTAATAATATTCTAGAAATTTATAGTATATTTGTGTAAGTAAATGTATAAAAATACATGGTATGGCATTGTATAGAATCTTGGGGTGTTTGGATTGAGGTTTGAATGGATTTTGGATAAGTTCATAGGAGTAGTTTTAGGACAGCAGGTTGTAGCTTTGATTATGAAATATTTTTGGTCTTAGCATACATGTGAAATTTTATTTAATGATAGCCTTAGGTCTTAAGTGTAAATGTGGAAATTGTATGGAAAATCATCTCCTCCGATGAGTGAGATAACGTAGTTTTACAAAAACGTTTCTGAATCCAGAACCTAGCTGTAGGAAATAAGGGCAAAAGTCCAGGTTTTTGTGCAAAACGTTTGTAAAATAATCTTGTTCTCGGTAGAGTACTCATATTAGAGTCACCTCCAATTGGTTTCACTTAAAAATATCGTGTAGTTTTCAAATTGTGTCCGTTTCCGTAAGCTACAAAATGTTTCGCTCCTTGTTTGGGACTGTTTTTAAGTGTTGGATAGAATTGAGTGTATAGGAAAACTTTTGACTTGGGAAGTTCTGGAAAATTCAATAGTTTTCTAGATATGTGTCTTAGGTGCTTGTAGCCGTTTCGATGGAGTGTTAATTAATCTGGATGATTGAGATATGGGTATTTTACTAAAACTGGTCGTTTTGTGCAAACTAAATTTGAAACCTTCATAAGTCCAAACTTTTTTATACTAGCACCCAAATTAGTAAAATTGTAGCTTCTAGATATTGAGTCAACTTAAATTTTGCTGCATATTTCATCATCATCGGAATTACGAACTAGGTGAGAATATGTATAAAAAATGGTAAAGGGCGTAAAATTCAGAAAGCAATGCACTTGTAGTAAGAAGGTCAATTAGTAAATTCACTTGGGTTTCTGGAAACTGTTATGACAGCGGGGGTCCACATGTTCTTGAAAAATTAGACTTATTTAATCCACCTGTACTTCGAAAGACCTCATTTTTAAATTCTATTGCGGATTATAAATGCACCGTATCAAAAGGGGTAAAATTTCAGAATTTTGTAAATAAAAGGTTTAGATCGACGTAAAAGCTAAGGTGAACACTTATATAAAGAGATTTGGTTAAACCTTAAATGAGAGACACAGACTTGGGGATTATATTAGTTCAGAGTTAACTTTAGCATTTGAGTGGGTTTGGACCCACATAATTAGGACAACAATGACCATACATGTTCGTTAAAAAAAATGTTTTATCCAAACTCCTTTCAATTTCAATTCAAATGGTGTGAGTATTTGTCGGTTAAATTTTTCTAAGTCGCGTCTTTTATTTTAGGTTGCTCGTAGGGTATCCGATTACTTCAGCTCTTATCTTGTTATTTTTTCCCGAATCGCTTAAAGGTTAGTTTAAAGCCCTCTTATAATAATTACTTGTTTCTCAAAATTACGAGGGAGTATATGATGCTACCTATTTAACTTTTGAACCTAGGTACTTTGAATTGTATGCTTATCATGATTAGATAGCCGTGATATTAATGCTAAGTCCCATATCTGCTACTTAAAGTCCGCCTGTTTATCATTAAACCGTACGGTTGCTATTGTAGTGATCGCGAATGTTTGTGGATAGATCAATCGTGACTATCCATGACCATCCCCGTCACTTTTCCGGACTTTATGGTTTTTAGATAACAAGAGACTTTTAACATGTTGAGGTAAATCCATGGGGTAATAGCAGTTACCCTACTTTTATTGGTCAAAAATCTTGGTTAATGTGTTCGGTGTCATGAGCTTAGTGCATTAAGTAAATTACATCGACGTGTAATGAGTTTCATTGACACCATTTATAAAAATCTTGTCTTCATTCATTTTATTTATATAACCTGTGATTCACTCAACAATTTTGTTGACTTTATAGCATGTTTAAATCTCAGGTCTAAAGGTGTGATTTCTGAAGGGAGCCGCGTGAGATGCAGAAGTTGGCTTCTGATTTTCTTTATTCGAGATGCTAAATTATTAAACTTATTTTAAAAATCTTTTGGTATACTTTGGAAACTATGTGTTTGAACAACACTGTGGACTTTTATGTCAAGTTGTAAACTTTTGGGACCAATGTTGCGAACTCTGATCTTTATGAAGCATCGAATGAACTTTATTTTAAAACACCCCTTTTAAGGTCGTTTCCTATTACTTGATTGTTGAGCTATGACGTTGCACCCCAAATGTTATCGTCCTGTTCTTGTTGTCAGATTTTGGGGGTGTGACAGATTGGTATCAAGAGCAAGTTATAGGGGAACATGGTACATTTTTACAAAACCTAGTCTATAACCAAAAAATTTAAAATTTTACTTTCATTTCAAAATTACAGTAATCCTTCATCGCTATCCGTGTATCCACTCGCGCCAACTCCTCGATCCATATTTTATTTCCTTGATTAGCATTATAAGTATTATATATATAATACTTGGTTTAATTTCTATCTCTTACGTCTATCTTTTGACGTATCGCTATTTATTCTTATCGGTCAACTATATAATTGTTGACCATTATGATCATTGATGTTTATTTATAAAAGCATCATTGTAATTTATAACATTTTATTCTAAATTCATTTTAATAATATATATTATTATTATTATTATATATTTTCTTTTCTTTTTGTAGCATTATGGATGCGCCACCATCCCCAAACCATGTGTTTAATTTTCCCGAGGAAGAATTCGAAGAAGACCCTCAGGAGGAGCCTGAGGAAGAGTTCGAAGAAGATCCTAATGAGGAGCTAGAGGTTGAGGCAGAGGAAGATGCACCTCTTACTGTTACTCCGCCGGTTGGGTCTCCTATTACCCCACCGCCATTGTCTGAGTCTTCATCAGACACTGAGGTTGCTGCTCCTATTGTTGCTGATGGGGCCCTTAAGATGCCACATGCTGGAAATACATATGAAGTAGGAGGTCCCTCGTTTGTATCCCTATTTCCTCCATTGTATCTGCATGGACATGAGATCGAAAGGTTGGATGATAATACCGAGTTGTTGCTCAGTAATGTAAAATATTTGGAGATGTGTGAGAAGAAACGCAAAGTTGAGATAGAAGCAAACAGTTCTAAAATTCATATGGTTAAGAAGTGTATGAATAAATTTGGTCAGGAATTAGGTAATGAGATGCAATTTAGTAACCTTGTAGAGATTAGAGTGACTAAGTTAGAAGACCAGGATCAAGAGAAGATGAAGGAGATGAAAAAGATGAAGAAGCGTTTGAAGACGCTTGAGACAAACTATGCCTTGGTGTTGAGTGGTCGGGATGAGTGGAAGAAAGCGTTCTATAACTTACAGGCTTGGGTGTCAAAGAGATTTGGACGGGTGCTATGGATGCACACCCAGGTGATGGTGTTGATGGGTCAGCTGCTTGTGGGGAGTCTCAACCTCCTAAACCGCCAGGATCACCATATAAGTTCCCATTTAGTCTTCTATATTATTTTTAAACACTTACAAGATTGGAATCTTTTGTATATCACCACTAAACTGTTAGTAACAGTAGGTGTTATTATGTTTGCCAAGGTGTAATTTGTCTCTATGCAAACAATGACCCCGGTCAATTAAAACTTATTATCGTATAGAATGGAACGCGGCTCAATGAAATATCATATGGTATGCCATTTGGGGGGTAATTACATCAATCTCTTAGTGCATTCTTTGATTATTACCATTGGGAAAGGTAATCTTGTTGCTATGTGGATTCATTATGAAATTGCATACTGTGTTGAAAATAAATTTGTAATTTTCCTCTTTTCATCTTTCTATCTTATTTTCTCCATTGCTATTTTGTATCTCGACTTTACATGCTCTTACAGATTCTTACTGAATTTTGTACTTGTATTGTTGACAGAATCATGCCGCCTAGAAGGTTGAAGAAAAAATCGTCAACGCTTAGAGGAAAAAACGTTGTGGCTAAAGCTATAGAGGAATATGAAAAAACTAGAGCTAACCCATAGCAAATGCATGGAGTCTGAATCAACAAATACAGGTGTGAATACGGTAAATTTGCAAAGGTTGTACACATAAGACATTCAAGATGGAAAACTCATCCTTTTAATAGAACGGAGGATTAGTTGGTTGTTTAATGGCTATGGGATTGAGTAGATAGAGCGCAGTGTTTGAAAATATGCAATGTGCCGAAGGGAAAAAGAAGATAAAGTTATTTTGCTGCTAGTACTGTTTGAGGGTCATGCTTTAGACATAGTGAATGATGATGTGCACACCCTAAACTCATCAATGCTAACCGTATTCCTTGGACTGAGTTCCAAGACAATGAGACAACTAAATACTGCCCAGCGACGAAATCCAAAGGATGGAGGAAGAACTTTGGACCTTGACTTTGAAGGGGGATGATATAGAGGCTTACAATAATCGTTTCCATGAGCTGGTTTTGATGTGTCCCGACTTGGTGCCAAATGAAAAGAAAAAAGTTGAGAGGTACATTAAGGGGTTTCCTGAAAGAATTAAGGGAAACATTACTTCTGCAAGGCCCACAACACTACATGATGCAATCAACTTGGCACGTGAATTGGTTGAACAAGCAGTTCAGGGTAAGGCTGCAAGGGTGAATGAAAGCAACAAAAGGAAATGGGAAGAACACCAGAAAAATAACCCTAACAACAATAACCCCAACAACCGTAACCGCAACCGCAACAACAACAATCAACACCACCAGCAGAATAGGAGGCAAGAGACTGCTAGGGCCTATGCTGCAGCCCCAGCTGAGGGTAAGGTTTATGCTGGAACCCTACCAAAGTGCAACCGATGCAACTTACACCACAATGGTCAATGCCCTTCGAAGTGTCAAAGGTGTCAAAAATTGGGTCATCAAGAGATGGATTGTAGAGTCAGACTTCCAGGAACTGGTGATAACCACTTGCGGAATGTGACCTGCTATGGCTGTGGTGAGAAAGGACACCTCAGGCACATGTGTCCAAAACGAAGGAACCAGCAGAACGAGGGAGCTCGTGCGAGAGCTTACGTGGTGGTTGAAAATCCATATCAGAATCCGAATGTGGTCACGGGTACGTTTTTTACTTAATGATAACTATGCAAGTGTCTTATTTGATTCGGGTGCTGAGAGAAGTTTTATGTCCCTTAAGTTTACTCCTTTCATTGATATTGCCCCGGCCGCTTTAAACACTAGTTACAAAGTAGAGTTAGCGGATGGGAAGATTATTAGTACCAACACCGTTTTGCGTAGTTGTACCTTAGCTCTGTTTAGACACATGTTCAAAATAACTTTGTTTAGCCAAACTCGATAAGTAGGTTTCCTATGTAATTGTGTTGGAATGGATTGGTTGTCGTACCACCGAGCTGTCATAGTTTGTTATGAGAAGATTGTCCGTATTCCCCTTCCGAATGGTGAGATACTTGAAATCCATGGTGAGAGACCGGAAAAGGATCCGAAATCACTTTCGTGTATCAAGGCCGATGAGAAAAGGCTTGATGACATTCGTACCGTTCGTGACTTCCCTGAAGTATTTCCGAATGACTTAACTGGTTTACCTCCCGTGCGTGAGATAGAATTTCGCATCGACCTAATTCCAGGCGCGTTGCCAGTTGTAAAGTCACCCTACCGCCTAGCACCTTCCGAAATGCAGGAATTGTCAAATCAACTAAAAGATCTCCAAGAGAAAGGTTTTATTCGACCGAGTCATTCACCATGGGGAGCACCTGTGCTATTTGTCAAGAAGAAAGATGGTGCTTTAAGAATGTGTATTGACTACAGGGAATTAAATAAGTTGACAATTAAGAACCGCTATCCCCTCCCCAGAATTGACGATTTGTTTGACCAGTTACAAGGTGCGTGTTGTTTCTCCAAGATAGATCTTCGTTCGGGATATCATCAGTTAAGAGTTAGAGAAGAGGATATACCGAAGACCGCATTTAGAACACGTTATGGGCACTTTGAGTTCACAGTCATGCCATTTGGGCTGACGAACGCACCAGCAGTATTCATGGACTTGATGAACCGCGTCTGTAAACCCTATTTGGACAAATTCGTAATTGTGTTCATCGATGACATCCTTATCTACTCAAAGTCAGAAGAAGAGCATGAAGACCACTTAAAGACGATTTTAGACTTACTCAAGGAGGAGAAGTTATACGCTAAATTTTCAAAGTGCGAATTTTGGTTAAAAGAAGTCCAGTTCCTAGGACACGTGGTTAACCGGATTGATCCATGTGGATCCAACAAGGGGAGTCATAAACAACTTAAGACCCGCTAAGTCACCACACAAGATTCGATCATATTAAGATTGGCGGGTTATTACCTGCGAAGGGTTTAAAATTGAGAATTTCTCCAATATCGCCAAGCCTCTCACTTGTTGACTCAAAGAATAAAGCTTAGTGTGGGTGGATAAGCATAGAAGAAGCCTACCTTATCTATGAACGAAAAACAATGTAATGCTCCCCAGATTAGCACTACCCCGAGTGGACGAAACGAACATAGTGTGTCTGTTTCGATCGTCAAATCAAGGGTTTTGATTTTGCATTGCAGCGAGGTAATGTTGATTGCGTATCCTCAGACAATTTGAAAATACATGAGAAAAATTATACACCCCCCCGACTATCTGGAGTTAGGAGCGTTGGTGTGTGTTGGCCCTAAAGAACTTTGGAGACATGTATCTTTAACAGAACGAAAAGTTCATCACACTGATCCAACAAAGTCTCTAGTATCTTTTTTGAATAAAGGAATTGAAGAGCGGACAGATGCGTGGATCAACTACGCAGTGACTACAAATGCAAATCAAATACCATCGGCAAGGCAAATGTTGTAGCTGATGCTTTGAGCTGAAAACGAAAGACTCAGCCTAGACAGCGTACGTTCCAGAGATATGGTACTATCTAGTCTGGCTTTAAGGCCAAAATTTTGGAGGCACGAGGTTGAAGCTTCCAAGGATCGTTAAGGCTTAGCCAAATGGCTAAAGGATTTAGAATCACCTTTTGAGAGTGCGGGATGACTAACTTCATAGATCGGATTGGATTCCTTAGTTGGCGGTATAGAAGGAAATGGATCATGGCTGAAAGCTCACACTTCTAGATATCCAGAACATCCGGTGCGGATAATATGTACTAACGATTGAGGGTTTGTATGGTTGCCAGGTATGAAGCGAGAACATTGCTAAATATTTAGCAAGTGTCTACTGCTCTAAGAAAAAAGCCCGAGCATCAAAAAACCTTCATGGATTACTTCACCAGCAGAAATTCCGAATGGAAATGAGAGAGATAACAATGGACTTAGTTACAAAGTATCCTAATATCAGCAGTGGGTATGATGCGATTGGTCTTTCGGATAGATTGACCAAGTCACTCACTTCCTGCCTATTACGTGAAGACTACAAAACTGAGAACTGGCAAGTGATTTATATCAACAAAATAATACAAGGCTCATGGTGAACCGGTCAATCATTTCACAGACGATGTAGGGTTTGATCTCGCATCTGCCCTATGTGGCAAGCTCTTCAGAAGGTTTTGGGTACATAACTAAACATGAGTACAGTTAACCACCCTGAGACAGACGGTTTAGAGTGAGCGTTAACTATTTCGCAAGACACTAAAGAGATATGCTGCGAGCGATGTGTTATGATATTGGAGGTAAGTTGGGATACACACATTCCATGGATGAGTTTTTCATATAATAACATTTACCACAAGCTCATTAAGTGCGCACCATTTACGAGGCTCTGTAAACGGGCGAAAGTGTAGTCTCCATTGATATGGGCTGAAGTAGGGAGAAAAGTTATCTATATCGGACCAGAAATTATTGCAGGCGACTACAGAAAAGATAATTCAAATAATGAAATGGTTTTAAACTGCAAGAAGTCGCCAGAAAAGCTAATGCATATAATAGTGCGCAAAACCCTTTTGAATTTAAATCGGGGACCGGGTAATTTACTTAAAGGTATCTCCATGGAAAGGAGTTGTACTAACTTTGGAAGAAGGAAAACTACACACGTTATTGGACCGTTTTTAAATAGTGGAGTGGTGTGACCTGGTAGCTTATTGTTCTGAGGTTACCAACCAGGAGCTGAGTTTGTATATTCACGACACGTTTCAATGTGTCACACCTACAAGAATAGGTGCCTTGGCTGAGATTGATGTTCAAAGTGCCTTTAGACGAAGAAAAATGAGATTGATGAAACAATTTGTGGCGTATTATCGAAGACCCTATAAAATCGTAGAGCGTGACGTGAAAAAGCTTAAGTGAAGAAAAAATCCTCTAGTAAAAGTTCGTTGGAACTCACGACAAGGAGCTGAGTATAATTGGGAGCGAGAAGATCAATTCAAGACCAAGTACCCGCATCTATTTGCCCCCACCTCGTCTGCAGTCTCCAGTTGAACTCTGGGGACCAGAGTTTCCTTAGGGGGATCGACTGTGAGAATTCCTAATTTCAGGTAAATAAAATTATTATATTTTATTTCTATTTTTAATCTTAAGTAAAATATTTACTTTTACTTTCACCCGATTCGGCAAATTTCGTGGCTCTATTAAGTTTGTGAGTCGAGTTTGAAAAATTCTTTCGTCTACGTGCCATATAGAGTTCGATATTTCCATAAGTTCACCTCTAAAAATTATACTCTTTTACATTTAGTCATTTTAGTTTTACTCTCGATGTTTCGCCAAGCTTGCCAAACTAGCACAAAACCTTAAAAAAACCTATTTTCAACTTTTATTAAAACTTACTATACATAAACATTAATAAAAAAATTAAATCACCTTTTAACCCCGTCCACATAACCGGCCCTATGTTCACACACACACACACACAACACTTAATTTATTTTTTTCATTCCTATAAATCTCATCATACCAACCTTACATGCAAATCTCACAAGAAATAAAACCATCCAACTCCTTCTTGCCCTCTCCCCTTGGCTGCCGGAAATAGACCACCACCACCACTCCACCTACAAAATTTTTCTACTCAATTTTTTTATTTTTTTTTTACCATTACAACATGTTTCTAAAGTCTCTTGCAAAGTTTGGTCAAGTTTGGAGTTTGATATTAGGTGTTATTAGGGTCCTTTTTGCAAGACTTTATAGGGTTTTTAAATCAAGTTGGGCTATCATTGTTTGGGTAAAATATAAGCTTGTAAATAGAAGGTTAAGGTGTTCATTGTCCAAATATTCAGCCCTAGTTGCTAAGGGTTATTGTGATTGGTTTATTGGTTTTTAAACATCTCCTCGTAAGGTTAATTCTAGCCATTGATTTCTTTTAAGTTTTGGCCATGCAAAATTTTAATAATTTCTGGGAAATTTTTGAGTATTTTTTGTAAAGTTAATGTGTTAAATAATTCATTGTAAGGCATTGTAATAAGAAATTCTTGGGGTGTTAGGATGAAGGCTTGAATGGATAGGATAGTTTCATAGGAGTAGTTTTAGGACAGCATGTTGTGACTTTGATTACGAAATATATTTGGTCTTAGAATACCTGAGAAATTTGATTTAATGATAGCCTTAGGTCTTAAGTATATGTTGCAATTGTATGGAAAATCATCTACCTCACGGATGAGTGAGATACGGCCGTTTCCTAAAACGAGACGAGCCGACCTGCGAAAATAGGGGAATAAACCAGGTATTTGTGCTAATTTTGTAAAATCATTATGTTCTCAGTAAGACTCATATTAGAGTCACCTTCAATTGTTTCACTTAAAAACTCTTGTAGTTTCAATGTATCCGTTTCCGTAATGCTACAAAAATGTGTCCTCCTGTTTGGGACAAGTTAATCAAGTGTTGGATAAAATTGAGTGTATAGGAAAGCTTTTGACTTGGGAAGTTCTGGAAAATTCATAGATGCTAGATATGTTGACTTAGGTGCTTGTAGCCATTTGGATGGAGTGTTAATTAATCTGGATGATTGAGATATGGGTATTTTACTAAAACGGGTAGTTTTGTGCAAACTAAATTTAAAACCTTCATAAGTCCAACATTTTCTATACTGGCACCCAAATTAGTAAAACTGTAGCTTCTAGGTGTTGAGTTAACTTAAATTTTGCCGCATATTTCATCATCATCGGAATTACGGATTATGAGATATGTTATAAATGGTAAAGCGTTAAAATTCAGAAAATGGCTTACACTTGTAGTAAGGGGTAAATTAGTAATTTCACTTGGGTTCTGGAAATTTTGGACAGCGGGGGCCACATTTCTGGAAAAATAGACTTTTAATGCCACCTGTACGCGAAAACCTCATGTTTATATCTATTGCGGATTATAAATGACACGCTTTCAAAGAGGAGTAAAATTTCAGAATTTTGTAAATAAAAGGTTTAGATTGACGTAAATACCTACGGTAAACACTTATAAAGAGAATTTGTTAAAACTTAAACATAGAGACACGTCTGGGGAGGAATATTAAGTTCAGATGTGACATGATTTTGAAGTGTTTGGACCCATATAAGTTAGGACACAATGCCATACTTGTTTCGTAAAAAAATGTTTTATCCAAATTCCTTTCAATTTCAATTCAAATGGTGTGAGTATTTGTCGGTTAATTTTTCTAAGTCGCGTCTTTTATTTTAGGTTGCACGTAGGGTATCCGATTACTTCAGCTCCTATCTTGTTATTTTTGCCGAATCGCTTAAAGGTGAGTTCATAGCCCTCTTTTAATACTTACTTGTTTTCTCAAAACTTCGAGGGGAGATTTCATGCTACATTTAACTTTTGAACGAAAATACTTGAATTTGTATGCTAACTTTGATTAATTTCCAGTTAATAATGCCAACGTCCCTTATCTGCTTACTTAAGTCCAACCATGTTTACATGAATCGGCAGTTGCTATGTACGAGCTCTGAAATGTTGTGGATAAAGACTATCGGGACTGACAATTATTAGTCGGTTTTCTTATCAATAAAGCCACCCACGATCTACTTTTCTGGACTTTATGGTTTTTAGATAACCAAGGAGACTGCATTTAACATTTGAGTAATCCTTGGGGTTATAGCAGTATACCCTACTTTTTATTGGGGCAAAAATCTTGTAAGGTGTGCATGTTCATGAGCTTAGTGCATTAATAATAACTTCGACATGAAATGAGTTTATCAATTGTCCACCATTCATTTAACAATCTTAGCTTCATTAATCATTTTATTAATAAACACTGGATTCCCGACTCAACAATTTGTTACTTTTTAGCATGTTTAAATCTTAGGCCTAAAGTTGAGATTTACTGGATGGGAGCCGCGTGGAGAATCGGAAGAAGTCTATTTGTACTTATCTTTATTCGATGCTAAATTATTAAACTTATTTTTAATAACACGTTGTTAACTTTTGAAACTATGTGTTGAAACAACTCTTGTGTACTTTTATGACATGTTGAAACTTTGGGAACCAATGTTATGCGAACTATCTGATCTTTATGAAGCATCGAATGAACTTTATTTTAAAATGCCCCTTTTAAGGTCGTTTCCTATTACTTGATTGTTTAGCTATGACGTTGCACCCCAAATGTTATTGTCCCGTTCTTGTTGTCAGATTTTGGGGTGTGACAAATTTTACACTAAAAACAATGCAAAAGAAGCACAAGAGCTCCCAACTTATGGGATTGCCAGCTTGGCAATACGTGTGCAACATTCCAATCTAACGGTCTAAAAGGGGCATCCAATGATTAAAGAAATTAAAGGGCCAAGATCAAAAGCTAAGAAGGAGCGATGTAACAGCCTAGAAGCTTCCTTCTCCTACTAAAAAAAAGAGCTCACGAATCCTCACTACAAATGGCCATCTAGGATAATTTAATTTAATTTTTAATAGTTTTTAATTTATGTTTTTTATTCTTTTTAAATTTAGTCATTTAACATTTCAAGCATTGTAACCTTTTTATTTTTGAGATGAAGATTTCAGTTTTAAGTTTATGCAAAAGTTTTTGAATGTTATTGTTTCTTGGAATCAAGAAGTTTGATGATAAGCTTTTGGAAGATAAGTTAACAAAGGATGAGCTTATGGGTATTTAGAATTGCTTATTTATAAGCAAGAGGTAGAATTAAAGCTTATTAGGAGTAATTATATGTCCTTGTTTAAGCAAAGATAAAAGATTCACATACTTTTCATTTATAGCTTATTTGACTTTTTTAGCTTATCAGTTGCATAAATGAGTGCTAATTTGGAATGCTTATCTGTCTTAAAGGTGTCTTATTAAATGAATTTTATGCTTACGTTTTAGCTATATGTCCTTTAGTATAATTTGCTTTAAAAACTGCTTCAACTTCTAATATGTGTTCTAGCTTATTACAGATGCTTAAAATCAGTTGCATTTTAGGCTTTTTATGCTTATTTTGTTTGATGTAATCTGGTTATCATAAGTACCCTTGCTTACATTCAGTTGATAAAGAGTTTTAAAAATGACAAACTGCTACTTAAAGGGGTGTTTGGGTTAAGGTTCAAAACGGCTCAAATAATGTATATTCTGCCTATGGGTCACTAAGTTAACCTTAAAACTCTGAATTAAGTCATTTTAATTAGTGTTTAAAATTTTCAAGTGTTTGTTTATTTAAAAACAATCAAATTAAGGTTTTTGTGTAACAATTCTTTAATCTTTGACAAAATGTTGTAGATATACAGCTATTTTGCTTATTCCCTTTTTGGTAGTGTTTTTTTTTAGCTGTTTTTTAAGTTCCTATAATGCAGTAGAATTGAATAGATAAGCGGAGCAATTTACCTTTGATTTATTATGTCTTATGTTTCCTTTTTTTCAAGTTTTATAAACGTCAAATTTTTCATAAGCTAATTTAGATAAGCTCTTATAAATTTTTAAGATCTAATTTTTATTCTATAAGCTCTTAGTAGTATTATTCATCTGTTTTAGAACTTAGTTTGTGCTTGAACTTATTTTTACTTGCTTAAATTTAACCTGCATAAAGCACCTTATCCTTTTTATAAAAAAACAAAAAAAGAAAAAAATGAAGACACAGGTTTTTTCAATCATCTTTTTTCTTTGACTTATTTAAATTTCAAATGCTTTTAGATCATTGAATTAATATAGATTTTAGTATAAGCCTTTTGATATAAGCCATTTCTCAATTAATATTCTGTTTAGTAACTTAAAATAAGCTCCAAAGAAGCCCTTATGGTCTGTTATTAACATCAATTGTTAAGTGCTTATTACTATTTTCTAAGCCTTTGCTTATTTGTTTGAAAAATTTGTCCCCTTGATGCTATTATTTAGTTTTAGTCATCTTTAGCTTATTTCCCTTAGGATAGAGCTTATTAGAGCTATTTCATTCATACATAAAGTTTTAAGTTATAAACTGCCGCTTTTCCCCATAGGCTTGTTTTAGTTAAGCTTATTTTTAATTTCAAACTCCATTTTTATTTTGCATTTTTAAAAAAACCCATAGCATGAGCTTTAAGCCCATAAAACTGCTTTCCCATAATGTTCTTTTAAAGTGGCTTAAAATTTAATCTCAAAAACACCTCATTTTGGCTGTTTGGTCTGCCATTTGTGCCTTCATAGCGATATTTTGCTTTGTAACAGTTTATTTGCTATTTTTTCCTATAGCTATTTTTGTTAATATTTGCTTAGCTTATTTTTGTTAATATTTGCTTATTAAGTATAGATAAATGTCTGTCATGGCTTATTTTGATTTCTCAGCAGCTTATTTAGTCTTATAGCCAAAAACAGTTTAGGCCTTAAGCACTCTTAGTTTTCTTTTGTAATCTGTCACTTATTTGCTTATTTCTGGGCTTATTATTGCTTTTCAAAAATAATTTTAAGTTTTAAAGTTGTTTAAAATTATAAGTTCCTTAAAACTATGTTTTTTAAAGTTTTTCAAAAAGAAAAAAAAGTAGAATTGAAGTCAGGGGTGAGCAAGGCTCGTACCCCTGACCTCTACCCACTCAACCTTTATAGCACCTCACACACGCACACACAAACCAACTGCCCTAGGGACTTTTTCGATTATACTTTGCACAACTTTAATTATATAGTCATTTAGCTAGTATTAGCCTATAAGCTTCTATGAATTAATTTACTGCTTATTATTTGTTGAACCCTTTCCCGGTTTCTTTAATTTTTCATGCATTCTCTATAGTTTGAGCTACTTATCTGTATTTTTTCATAATTTTTATAATATGTTTACTATTTTTAATAATTATTTTTCATTAAAACTGTTTTTAAATCATATTAAATAAAATAAAAGTCAAAAAAATAAAATTCTTTTTTTCAAAATTTTCTTTTATCATTTAGGACCTGGGAAAAATAGATTTGCTTTCGTAGGGTCAAAATTTTAGATTTCGATTTTTTTAAAGAACGGGATTGAATCCCGTTCTCGTTTTATTCGCGTTTTTAACTTTAAAAGCTTTTGTTTTTGGTCTAGTTTTTTTTGTTCTAGCTTTTTAGTCAATTAAGACTCATAAAAATTAAAAAGATTGTTTTAAGACTTAATTTTGATAATTTAGGGTTTTTAGGTCCCGTTTAGGATTCCTGTTTTGCGTTTTCAGTTAAAATTTGTCTTCCCTTAAGTGTTTTTAAGTTTTTGCTTTAATTTTCTAGTAGTTTTAGAAAACCAATATCAATCTGTTCTTCAAGCATCGAGTTCACAAAACGACTCATCGGACTTCACATTTGTCATTCCTCGTTAAAGAAAAACGACGAGGGAAATCATACTACCCGATTACTATAATTGAGATTTTTTGATTATTACCCCCCTTATATTTATATATTATATAAGCCGGAGAAATTTAGAACGGAAAAGTTGGAACCCTGTGCGGATGGAACTCTATGCTTCAATGGCAGGAGTTGGTTACCATGCTATGGTGATTTAAGGACTGTGATCATGCACGAATCCCACGAGTCAAAGTATTATATCCATCTGGGTTCTGATAAGATGTACCAAGACATGAAAAAGCTATATTGGTGGCCCAATATGAAGGCAAACATCGCCACCTATGTTAGCAAATGTTTGACTTGTGCCAAGGTCAAGGCAGAACATCAAAGGCCATCAGGATTGTTGGTACAACCCGATATCCCTCAATGGAAGTGGGACAATATCACTATGGATTTTGTCACAAAGCTTCCTAAGTCGTCACAAGGCTACGACACCATTTGGGTGATTGTTGACCGACTCACTAAGTCCGCAATCTTTGTACCGATGAGAGAGACTGATCCGATGGATAAACTTGCAAGAATACCTCTCTCGATTATTTGTGATCGTGACCCTAGGTTCGCATCAAATTTCTGGAGGTCACTTCAGAATGCTTTGGGTACTAGTCTGGATATGAGTACTGCGTACCATCCACAAACAGACGGACAAAGCGAGAGGACTATTCAAACTCTCGAGGATATGTTGCGTGCTTGTGCAATCGACTTTGGAAAGGGTTGGGTTAACCATTTGCCATTAGTCGAGTTCTCATATAACAATAGCTATCACGCTAGCATCAAGGCCGCACCATTTGAAGCACTTTACGGTCGAAAGTGTCGTTCACCCGTTTGTTGGGCCGAGGTTGGAGAAGTTCAACTCACTGGTCCAGAAATAGTGCAAGAAACAACTGAGAAGATCGTTCAAATCAAGCAGAGAATGCAAGCTGCTCGCGATCGACAAAAGAGTTACGCGGATTTAAAGCGTAAACCGATGGAATTTCAGGTTGGGGATAAAGTTATGCTTAAAGTTTCGCCTTGGAAAGGGGTCGTACGTTTTGGCAAACGGGGGAAGTTAAACCCTAGGTATGTTGGACCTTTCAAGGTGTTAGAAAAGGTTGGAGAGGTTGCTTACAAGCTTGAGCTTCCTGAAGAGCTGAGTCGGGTTCACAATACATTTCATGTATCCAACTTGAAAAAGTGCCATGCCGACGAACCATTAGCCGTTCCGTTGGATGGACTACATTTTGATGACAAGCTTCAATTTGTCGAGGAGCCGGTAGAAATCATGGACCGTGAAGTTAAACGGTTGAAGCAAAGCCGCATTCCACTAGTCAAGGTTCGATGGAACTCCAGGAGAGGTCTTGAGTTCACATAGGAACGCAAAGATCAATTCAAGAAGAAATATCCACACCTCTTCACAAAGACCGCACCATCGTCAAGTGCCGCGTCTTAAGCCTTGAGGACAAGGCTCACTTAACTGGGGGAGACTATAACACCCCGTGTTTTAGGGTCATTGACGTCGTCAATAAATCCACTATGTATTTTTAGTATTGTACGCGTTTGCTTTAAATCGTAAACGTTAAGTTAAATCGCGTAAGCTAAAAATTATCGTTCAATGTAAACGGGCGTCAAACAATTAAATGTTTACATCAAGCAAGTGTTAAGTAATTATTTTGAAGATAATTATTAACTTTGTTCATTTTATTTTTATTGGTTGCGTAAATTGATTACGTTTCGCGATAAAATACGTTTAGGCATACCCGGAACCACCAAAACTTTTCTACGCTTCAACAAATACCCACATTTATACCCAATACCCAAAATTTACAAAATAATATCATATTTACCTATCTATGGCCGGATTTGAAGAGATATATACAAGAAAATATCATAAAATCTTGCAACTTGTATTTGTACAACACATCTCCATTTAAACCAAAAGACAATTTCAAGAGAACACCATACCTTGACCAAAGACCTTCCATGTTTTACTCATCATGTCTCAAGACTTCCTATACACCTTTTGACTAGCTAATATTACATATACTTGCACTTTAGGAAAGATAAAAACATACAACACAATTTCTCATATCAAAAACCAACTCATTCCTCTCTTTCTTTGCCCAAAGCCCACGGCTCACCCCTATTTTACACCAAATCCATACAAAATTTTAATTACAACACTTACACACATTCCTACATAATATCTAAGATGTCCCAAGGTGATTTGAAGGCTTAGTTAGGTCTTTACAAGGGTTAAAGCAAGGAAAAGGAAGATTAGGGTTTCACTTGGAATTAGGGTTTCCAAGTCTTGCAAGTTAGGGTTTGGTTGCTAAATAAGGATTTAGCTTTTGTTGTTCATCATCACACATCTCACTAAGGTTACCTAAAACCCTTTATGTCTTTACATTTATCATTTTATGTGTGTATATGTTCTTTATAGCAAAAATCACCATTTAGGACTTTTAAACATGTAAAAAGAGTTTTTACTTGTGATCATCATTTTGTACACTTTTTCATATGTTATGTGATTGGTAATATCATGATATAATGGGATTATAAGTATTGTAACATGTTGGTTAAGTGTAAAAATGTATATGTATAAACTAGTAAGTAAAGTTACTTAAGGAAAGTTATTGATTTCATGTGATGTTAATGACTTGTTAATCTTGATATCATGGACTCATGTGGACATATGATGGACAAATGGACACTATTATATGTAAGACATAGTATATTAAGAATATTGGAAGACTTGTGGTAGTTTACTAAATAAAAAGTATATAAAAACAAAGTTATACAAATAAACTCAAAAAGATATTTAGGGGCTGTTTTGGCACGAATTTTTAGGCATGGATTTTATATTTTATAAACATACTACATCTCATGACGATTCCAAAAAGGTAAGAAACTCGAAAAACGGATTAATAACGAAAAAGATACGTAGTTTACGAGTTTTACGATAATAACCGGAGTTATAAAAGATTTTTTTATAAAAACTTGTTATAAAAATTCTACAAACAGAAGGTTTGGTATTTTTATTAAATCACACATATTTTTAGGATTCCAAAACAATAAGAAACGTAATTTTTTAATTAAAAACGAAGAAGTTTTTCAAAAAGGATGTGATGTTTTTCTAGCACACGTAATAGAGAAGAAGTCAAAGGAGAAGCGAGTTTAAGATGTGCCCATTGTGCAAGATTTTCAAGAAGTCTTTCCGGAAGACTTGCCTTAACTTCCACAGGCCAGGCAGGTGGAATTTCATATTGACTTAGTTCCTAGAGTTGCACCAGTGGCACACGATAATTAAAGTTTATAAAAGTAATTTTATAAACTATGAACAGTAAAAAAACTTACTATTCATCAGCACGACCCAATATGTTATACAATGTGATTATTTTAGATACACCTGCAATTACAATGACAGTGCTCGAAGGAATCGCTTAAATATCTGGTTTAAAACGAATAAGTTATTACATTTACGGGTTTTAAGACAACTAAAACTATAAAAATAAATTTATAACTGGTGTGAACATTATAAATTACTGTTCACCAGAGGACATGAAATACAAAAATGGCATAATTTGATATGTCGTCTTAATATGAAAGCGTGGACATAAGAAACGCAAGAAACGGACTTGAAACGTGAAAGTTATGTCACTTTACCAAAGGGTATATTTATAAACGATTTTAAACTTTATAAATATGATTTTACTAAAACAATCTAGATTAGTGATTAGCTATATAGATTATATATGTAGTATTTACCATTGTGTTTAGTGCTTATACGACCTATATTGATTAGGTTGCCTCGATCATTACCGTGACGTTTTTCTGTGATACACCTTGATATTCGGCTCACTCAAGGTTGAGTTCATAGCCACTACGTTTACATGATTTTGTTTATAAGTTTGTGGGGGTGAGAATTTGCATTGTTTTACAATAGGACACACGTGGATAGGTTTTACATTAGATTACGTGTTGCCTATAGTAGCGATAACCAAGTTGAGGCCCTATTATCATGAACTGTTCAATTACTAAGATGTGACGCGAAAAATTTGGTTTTTATGCAATAGATCTATTGGGAATTGACATCCGTTGGGTGATTAGCTATCAATGGGCAATACGAACGTATTCCATGTCGAACATCGGATGTTGCGAGGTTTGACATATCACGGGCATATGTAGGCCTATTTATATGTATTCCATTTATGTCGTGCTTCAGTGTTTATAAGCTGTAGGGCAACGTAATTACATTTATATGATGTCTGCATATGTTGCATTTTCATACACTTGGGAAATCTTATGGTCCTACAATATACGATTTATCAAACCTATGAATTCACCAACATTATTTTTGACGTTTTAAAGCAATGTTTTTCAGGAGGTCAATAAGCACGAGGTGCAAGGGATACATTGGTGGTTTTGATTTGGATATCATGCATTAAAGATTTTGTCATATTACATTTTGTATATCTGTTATGGTCTAGAAATCTTTGTATTTTGAACAAGTGAACAAGTGAAGCTTCGGGCTTATATAACAAATACTTTGTTAAATCCAATGTATCGGTTTTAAACGACTTTTTGGTCGTTCTATATATATCTTGTGTTATTGATCTATGAAGTAACACGCCCCGGACCCTTATTCCGCTGCGACCCAATTTGGGGATGTTACATTTACCTTCTAAAACCCTTGTTTTATACCCTTAACTAATAAAATCACCTAACACTTTTCTTGGTGTTCCTTTGGCTGCCGAAGCCCGATAAGAGAGAAAGAAGACAGATTTGTGTGAATTTTGCTAGTGATGAATGAGATGTAGTTAACTGGTTAGTTTATATAGAAGTAAAAGAGGAAGGTTGAATGGTAAACACCATGGTCACATGTTTATGCATAAGTAAAAGAGAAAGGCATTTCTTAGTGTTGGGGTTGAGTGTGGATGGCAAGAAGTGGGACTAAAGGGGGGATTTTTTATGCAAATAGTAACTTACACTATGCACATGTGATTATTGGCTAATTAGAAAATGTAGTGTTTCTAAATGGTAAAATATTTTTGTTTTACTTCCTCTTATATAAGCCAAAAATAATGGAGCTAAGAGGGGGTTTTTATGTAGTTTTTGATAGTATAGGGTGTAGTTATGTGTGTATGTAAAAGGTGGTGAAGTGTTAGTTAATTTTATGTATGCATGCATGCAAAACCATGCAAGTTTATATAGTTTACGTAAAATAATGCAATGAAATGCTTGCAACTTATAAAACATATCAGTAAGTATATTAATATGCTTACTATAAGTAGATAGGTAGTATAGAGTTGTTGAGCGGGTCCAAAAGACGTTTTTCATAGTTTGCAAGATCACTTCTCTGTTTTAGGTTATTTCATGTACATATACGTTCAAAGTAAAATAGTTCAGGTTTATGTTTAAATATTAACCTAGAAAATTGTCAATTGTCATAATATATAATGGAACAATAAGAAAAACAGCACATAGCAAACGACACTAGGGATAAACTATGTGTGGTTATCTTTTATTTCTTCTTGTCGAAAACAAAAAGAAGTGTTTGAGAGTAAAAATGATGATGAATGCGTGCATGCTCCCCCTTGGTGGATGCTTCCCCTTGATGAGGGCGCCAAGTACTCTAGCTATAGTTTTGAAGCTATAAAAAAATAGTGAAATCTAGTTTCGTCCTTTGACGAGTATATACAAAAAGATGTATATAAGATGCAATGTATGAAAACTTGACGGATGATCCCCTTCGCTCTAGGGCATCAAGATTAACCTATAAAACAAAAACAAAATTAGTGCAATAATAGCTTCATTCGTGAACGAGCATGCATATACAATAATAGTGTATTGACGACTCAATATGCATGATTTGATGGATAATCCCCCTTGTTCGAGGGTGTCAAGATCAACTGGAAAAAAATTTACTGCAAACTCCATCCTTGGATGAGTATGCCATTTACAACAAAGTGTATATGCGTAAACCTTCAAAAGACAAAATGATCATTGCAAACTTCATCTGTAGACAAGTATGCCATATACAACAAAGTGTATATGATTGAACCTACAAAAGAAAAGTAATAATTGCAAACTTCATCCATAGATGAGTATGCCATATACAACAAAGTGTGTATGATTGACCCTACAAAAGAAAAATAATCATTGCAAACTTCGTCCTCAGACGCGAATGTTATATACATTAACGTGTAGATGTGGTGTTTTTGAAATCCTACACATAATATGATTAGTGCAATAGACACTTTTCCTTCTTGACGAAAGCTGTATATTGCACGAAATAATGGAACCAACATCATATAATAAAGCGTCTCATGAAGTGTAGTCTTTTAATAGGAATTACAAACAATCTCCTAGAAGTAATTCAATGCCAAAAAGAAAAATAATCCTACTATTTGCATCATCATTGTTGGTTTTGGTAGTGAGGTTGTTCAAGGTTGTAAGGATTGTAATTTAGGTAGAACGAGACGTATTTCATTACGAAATTCACTAGGCTTTTGACAACATAGGCAAAGATGCTTGAGTGTCAGGATATGTGGATGGCCCGTTGATTCATAAAGAGGCATCAAGTTGGGCATAGGTTCGTGTTTTGTGAAAGGTGTGTCAACCTTCATGGGTTGTAGTGGTGGTGAGTTACTAGTAGGTTGTGGTTATGGTGGTGATAGAAAGTTTGATGGTGAATCTTCTTGTAAAGATGAATCGGTGGATGACTCAAGATTGATAAAAGTAAAAAGGTTTTTTGCTAAACCTGGCCCATTAGTGATCGTAATGTGGTTGTTGGTGTATAGTAATATTAAATATATAAAACTATATATTTATATTCAAGATATATATATATTGTATTGTTCGGCTCTTTACCCAATAAACCCAAATATTGATTTAAAACCTTTTGATAATTATGTTTTTATGTCTTTAATTTATCTATTTCTCGACAGGTCACCCATGCTAGTGCTTCCCTCACACGAGCACACTTAACTGTCGGTTTTTAAATTAAATACGTAAGTAGAAAACGTAAATAAGTATTTTAATTTATTTATAATAGTTAAGTATGTATATTATTTATCATTTATAAATAATACGTTTTTCGGAAAAAAGTTTTATAAAATAAATTTTCACAATTTTATCTAAGTAAATAATTTTTACAAAATTTCGGAATGACCCGTTCATGTTTACACGTTTCCAAAGTCGTAGACTTTAATAAAAATCACTTTCAATTTACATTTCCCAAGTTCGATCAATCAAAATCCTTTACAACTAACCCTATACGCTAAAGGTATTAAATAAGTTCTCGGTTCATCAATAAGCTACAAGAAGCTCTTGATATTAAATTAAGCCGAACGACATAAGCTCGAGAATAAGCTCGTGGTGTCGGGCTTTGGATGTGGGACGCGGCTAAGAGCCCAAGCAAATCATATTCGGGCTTATTTATTAAGCCGAATAAGTTCACCATTTGTCATTTCAAAATAAGCTAGAAAATACGCTAATATATATAAGCCGAAACAAAATAAGCTAAACTGTAACACCCCCAAAATGGGTCGCAGCGGAATAAGGATCCGGGGCGTGTTACTTCAAGATCAACAGCACAAGATATATATAAGAACGACACAAAAGTTGTTTAGATTGATACATTGGATTTAAATAAAAGACATATTACAAAAGCTTCTATAACTTTTACTTGTTCTTTTGTTTAATATTAGCAAAAGATGACATAATTTCCAAAACATATGCACATAAATCTTTAACATTGCATCCAAAACAAATCCAATGCATCCTTTGGCACTACTCCTATGACCTCCTGAAAACATTGCTTAACTTTAAACATCAAACAAAAATGTTGGTGAATTCATTTGTTTTTATATTTAAATAATGCAGGATCCAAGACATCCCGTGATGTTATACAAATGCCAACAATCACAAAACCAGATTTACTTGTTGCACTAAGCTCATGACACTGAAGCTCAACCTATATTTGCTATTTTATCATTATTTGCCCTACAGATTGTTGTAACACCGCAACATCCTGTCCGACATGGTCAACGTTCATTTCCCGTGATAGCTAATCTCACATTAACTCAAACGGAGGTTCATCCCAATAATCTATTTAAAACATCGCGCTCACATAATCAATAACAACTACATCTATGCAATTGATAGTTCTGATAATGGGCTCAGAGGTATCCGCTACTAGGCAAACACCATAAGTCAATAGTATTTAAAATCACTGCGTCAATTATAAAACAAAGGCATGTTCCATCAAAACCAAATAAAGTAAAAATCGTAAAACCTATAAAAAGTGGGGCTATGAACTCACCTTGAGTACAGATAGTCCAAATAATCACAGATAAAACGTCACGCAAGACGTTAAATACATCCTATTAAATTAAGCCGTAATAAAGTACTTGGTACTTTAATTAATAATCATTAGAATATAATCTTATAGTTGTTACATCGTACTATCGTTCGGGCTATCATAATTAAAGAGGTCATGACATGACGTACGAGGAGTTAGGACACTTTAAATCGTAAATCCAACAACTCGTCGATACGCCATCCGAAGAGGCCCTATTATGAAACTCCCTAGTATATATAGCACTTTGATAACCACTCAATTGCTATATAGCATAATCACACCGACTAAATCGTTTAGTAAAATAATATTCATAACGGAAAACGTTTTTATATAATATACTTTTCGTAAAAATGACCTAAGTGGTTCGTATAACCCTTGCTACGCGTTTCTTATACGTCCACTGCCCGCGCTTCGTAGTAAGACGAGTGAGATCAAAATATTATATTTTCAAAATTTTGATTTTCTCCGATGATAGTGTTTTACTATTCACGAACAGCTATATACGCGTTTGCTAGTTTTTATTAGCTAAACTTTAAATCGTAATAACTTAACGTTTTAATACCCGATTTTAGTGATTCCCGGTCGAGTACGCTTGTTATTCTAAAGAATGTATTAAATTTTATGAGTTAATTTCCGCTGATTGAATAGTACTGTTTTACTTTCATAAGTTTATAAAATAACTTTTTAAAACCTTTAATTAGTCGAAAAGTCGTAGTTTATTCGTTATAGTTTCCGTTTTAGCGATCTTTCGAGAAACGATCTCGTAATTAAAAGTTATATCAAATTTTTAGATGTTTTAAAATGAAAGTTGCTGTAATGAATAGTAACTTTTTATAAAAATATTTTTATAAAAGTATGTATGTCGTAAACTCGTAAATTAACGTATCTTTATTCGTTATAAACGGTTTTTTTTTCGATTTCTAAATCAAATTTGGAATCGTCATGAGGCGTATTATTTTTATATTATATCAAAACCTACTGTCTAAAATTCGAATTAAAACAGCCCCTAAGTATTCATGTATATATCTTTATAAAAACCTTGTTTTATGTATTATTTAATTTAGTAGTTTAATATAGAAACCCTAATAACTATATGTAACATATGTGAGTACTTTATATTAAGTCCCAAGAGTCATCACATCCTTATAAATTCATTGTAACAAGTTTTAATAATTTACTTTCCATTATTTTCACATGTGAAGATTAAGAAATCTAGAAAACCTAATGTAACCTAAACATGTTTATCACTTAAACCATATGTTAACATACTTTTAACTTTCATTCTTTATGATATATATGACCATATGACATAAGAATAAGTGCATAAAATCATAAACATAAATAATAACTCATTTTACATATTAAAAAGTCCTTAGTGGTGATTTAGCCATAATTAACATATTACACATAAAATAATGATAATAAAAAGTATGAAGGAATTAGGAAGACCTTAGGGATGATGTATGAGATGAGAAATAAGTGCTAAACCCGTGTTTAGACTCAAAACCAAAGCTTACAAGCTTATAAACCCTAGATTAGGTTTGAAACCCTAATCTTCCCTTTTCTTCCTTAATCCTTGCAAATGATGAACCAATGCTTGCAAACACCTTAGTATGCCTTAGGATTGATGTGTAAAGGGTTGTATGGATTGTATAAAAATTTTGTATGGATTGATTATGTTTGTTATATATGCCGTGGGTTTTGATAGAGCAAGAGAGAAAGAAATGTGATTTTTGTTAAGTATCTATGAAAGGAAGAGTGCATGCATGCTATTTATAGTCAAAATATCTAACTAACCTAACCATGGTTACTTTCTAACCCTTGCACAAGGTTAATTTGCCAAGTGGTTCATGGTGTAAGAGATGGTTCCCTATGATCTTTATAATATCTAGATTTTTAGCAAGTTGATAAGTCTTGGTCATAACTTGAAAATTTCGGCCACATATACATATATGTGATGTTATATTTATTATTTTGGGTATTGGGTGTAATCGTGGGTATTCGTTTAAGCGTAGTTAGGTTTTGGTGCTTCCGGGTATGCCGAAACGCGTTTTATCGTGAAACGTAAGCATTTTACGTAGCCAATAAAAATAAGATGAACAAAGTTATTAATTATCCTTATAATAATCATATAACACTTGCTTGATGTAAACATTTAATCGTTTAATGCCCGTTTACATTGAATGATCATTTTTAGTTTACGCGATTTAACTTAACGTTTACGGTTTAAGAGCAAACGCGTAAAACCCTAAAAATAAATTGTGAATTACATAATGTCATACAATGACCTAAAACACGAGGTGTTATAGTCTCCCCCGGTTAGCTGAGCCTTGTCCTCAAGGCTTAAGACGCAGCACTTGACGACGGCCCGGTCTTTGAGAACAGATGTGGGTATTTCTTCCGGAATTGATCTTCGCGTTCCCATGTAAACTCTGGACCTCTCTTGGAGTTCCATCGAACCTTGACTAATGGGATACGGCTTCGCTTCAACCGTTTAACTTCACGATCTGTGATCTCTATAGGTTCCTCGACAAACTGAAGCTTGTCATCAAAATGAAGTCCATCCAACGGAACGGCTAAGGGTTCGTCGGCATGACACTTCTTTAAGTTGGACACGTGAAATGTATTATGAACTCTGCTCAGCTCCTCAGGAAGCTCGAGCTTGTATGCAACGTCTCCAACCCTTTTTATTACCTTGAAAGGTCCAACAAACCTGGGATTTAATTTCCCTCGTTTGCCAAAACGTACAACCCCTTTCCAAGGCGAAACCTTGAGCATCACTTTATCTCCAACCTCAAACTCCATCGGCTTACGCTTCAAATCAGCGTAGCTCTTTTGCCTATCACGAGCGGCTTGCATCCTTTGCTTAACTTGAATGATTTTCTCAGTCGTCTCTTGTACTATCTCTGGACCGGTGAGTTGAACTTCTCCAACCTCAGCCCAACAAACAGGCGAACGACATTTTCTACCGTAAAGTGCCTCAAAGGGTGCAGCCTTAATGCTAGCATGATAACTGTTATTGTATGAAAACTCGACCAATGGCAAATGTTTAACCCAACCATTTCCAAAGTCGATCACACAAGCTCTAAGCATATCTTCGAGAGTTTGAATGGTTCTCTCGCTTTGTCCGTCAGTTTGCGGATGATATGCCGTACTCATATCTAAACTTGTACCCAAAGCTTTCTGAAGTGACCTCCAGAAATTTGATGCGAACCTAGGGTCACGATCACAAATAATCGAGACCGGTATTCCATGCCTTGTTACTACTTCCTTTAGGTACATTCTCGCTAGTTTCTCCAGAGGGTCAGTTTCTTTCATGGGTATAAAGATTGCGGACTTTGTAAGACGGTCAACGATTACCCAAATGGTGTCATACCCTTGTGATGACTTAGGAAGCTTTGTGACAAAATCCATCGTGATATTGTCCCACTTCCATTGAGGTATCTCGGGTTGTACCAACAAACCCGATTGTCTCTGATGTTCGGCCTTGACCTTAGCACAGGTCAAGCACTTGCTAACATAGGTGGCGATATCAGCTTTCATATTGGGCCACCAATATAGCTTCTTTACGTCTTGATACATTTTCTCGGAACCTGGATGGATAGAATACTTCGATTTGTGGGACTCGTGCATGATCACAGTCCGCAAATCGCCATAACAAGGTAACCAACTCCTGCCATTGAGGCATAGGGTTCCATCCGTACGAGGTTCCAACTTTTCCGTTCTAATTGCCTCTGGATATTTAGCATTTTCAATCAGCATACCTCCAACATCCTCACTCTTGATGTTTCTTGATGTTTTCTGGTTTCCGGGCTTTCGTTCTATGAGCATTCAAGATTTGTTAGGAAGATCCCAAGCTAAGTCATGACTAAAGCCCGAACTTAACGGTAGTTCTTTTCTTTCTTGATAAAAAGCATCAGCAACGACATTTGCTTTCCCTGGGTGATAACGAATATCGCAATCGTAATCACTAAGCAACTCTAACCATCGGCGTTGTCTCATGTTCAGTTCCTTCTGATCAAGAATGTGTTGTAAGCTCTTATGATCAGTGAACACTGTACACTTGGTTCCATACAGATAGTGCCTCTAAATCTTTAGAGCGAACACTACTGCTCCAAGTTCCAGATCATGAGTAGTATAGTTCTTCTCATGGATCTTTAACTGGCGTGATGCATAAGAAATAACCTTTTCCCTTTGCATCAACACAGCGCCCAAACCCTTCTTTGAAGCGTCGCAGTATGCGATGAAATCTTCGCTTCCTTCAGTTTTTTTTTTTTTTTTTTTTTTTTTTTGCTTTTTTTTTTTTTTTATTTTTTTTTATTTTTTTTTTTTTTTTTTTTTTTTTTTATTTTAGGTATGCAAGGATTGGTGCACTGCACAACTTTTGCTTCAACAGTTGAAAAGCTGCTTCTTGTTTATCTCCCCACTCAAACTTGACCTTCTTTTGAGTAAGCTTAGTCATTGGTTTGGCGATCTTTGAAAACCCTTCAATGAATCGTCGATAATACCCAGCAAGACCTAAAAACTGACGAATCTCCGTTGGTGTCTTAGGAGATGCCCAATTTTTAACGGATTCGATCTTGGCTGGATCCACATGAATGCCTTTATTATCAATCACGTGACCGAGGAACTGTACTTTGGGAATCCAAAATTCACACTTGGAAAATTTTGCATACAACTCCTCTTTCTTCAACAACTCTAATATTATCTTCAGATGCTCTTCGTGCTCTTGCTTGTTCTTGGAATAGATCAAAATATCGTCAATAAAGACAATTACAAATTTGTCCAGATAAGGTTTGCACACTCGGTTCATGAGGTCCATAAACACAGCAGGTGCGTTGGTCAAACCAAACGGCATAACTTGGAATTTCTAACATGTCCCATATCGAGTTCTGAAGGCAGACTCTCGAGATCTTCTTCTCGAACCCTCAATTGGTGATAACCTGACCTTAGGTCGATCTTCGAGTAGATACTCGACCCTTGAAGTTGATCGAATAAGTCATCAATTCTTGGTAGCGGATAACGGTTCTTCACTGTTAGTTTGTTTAGTTCTCGATAGTCAATGCATATCCGGAATGATTCGTCTTTCTTCTTGACAAACAAGACCGGAGCTCCCTAGGGTGAGGAACTGGGGACGTATAATGCCTTTGTCGGACAGATCCTTTAGATGCTCCGATATCTCTTTCATTTCGGAAGGCGCAATCGATTAGGTTGGCCGTGTACAGGTGCAGCTCCACGGTATCAAATCAATTTGAAACTCAACTTGTCGGGTTGGAGGAAGGGACCCGGCAAGTCCTCAGGAAAATATTCAGGGAAAATCTTTTAACTATCGGTACGTCCTCTAGTCGCCTTCTTCTTTTGACTTGTCTTCAATCTCCTTTGTTAGAACATGTGCCAAAAAAGAAGGAGATCCTTTTAGCAGATACTTTGACCTTGTAACACGAGATGACGTTTAGGCGCGTCCTGTGTCCTTCACTACATCCGTCACCGCGAACGATTAGGATTTCGCTCCCGGAGGGGATACGAACAATCTTCTTAGCACAGTCGATAACGACACTGTATTTTGACAACCAGTCCATGCCAATTATCGCGTCGAAACTACCCATCTCTACCGGCATTAGGTTGATGTTGAACGGATGGTTTAAAAAGTTTAACGTACAACCCATCAATATAGTATTTACTCCAATTATCCTACCGTCAGCTAACTCAACGTTATAACCATGATCTAGTGTATTGGGGATGATGTCAAGTAAAGTACTAAATGCAGTAGATACGAAACTCCTATCGGCACCAGTATCAAATAAGATGTAAGCATAACGGTTGTTTAGAAGGAACGTACCCGCAACGACGTTGTCTGGGTTTGCCCCCGCATTTCCAACTGCATACACCTTCGCTGGAGCCCTGTTATTCCCAGCTTGATTACCACGATCATTGTTGTTCAGTTTCGGGCAGTTTCTTTTAAAGTGGCCTTGAGCTCCACACTCAAAGCAACCATTGCCCTGCTGATTATTGTTGTTGTTACGGTAGTTGTTGTTACGGTTGTTGTTGTTGTTGTTATTGTTGTTGTTGTTAGCAGGCTGTATCCTACAGTCCCTGGCCAGATGGCCAACCCTATTGCAGTTACTGCACCTAGGTGGACAAGGACCTGCTTCATGATGGCAATTACACTTGGCACATAGAGGCTTAGACCCTTCGTATGGCTTTCTGTCACTATTGCCTGCAGCATAGGCCTGGCCTGTGTTCTGCCTCCTATTCTGCTGTTGTTGGTTTTGATTGTTTTTTCTTGGGGGGAAGATCATCATTCTTTCTTTTCCTTTCTGCCTGACGTTCAGCATAGGCATGAGTCTTATCCTCCATCAACTCAGTTGTAAAACTCAATATCTCTTGGCTTGGTCTTTGACTTTGAGGCCTTTACACTGCAAGTATCATTATCAGGCATCCACCGATTATACTTTTCAATCTTGATCTACCTCTTCTGGGAACATTTGAACACATAAGGCTAGGTGCTGAAATCGTCGGATTTATAGGCCCACCACATCGGTGCCTTAAACCTTAAGGTTCCGCAATATCAGTTCAATATTATTGATCTCCACCACCTCGGGGCAGTATCTTATCAGTCATCATTTTCATAGTGTGCAAATGGCATGGCATGAGTACTTCTGAGTGGTGGTCTTAAATGGAAATTCACAATTTAAGGATGCGTCGTCTTGCAGAGTGCAAGTCGCGAATTTGACTTGACTAGCTGCTGGGCAATTGCTAATGCTAAACACAGATTCCATTTTCTCAAACCATCGAGTGAGTCCGACGACTCCCTCAGTGCCTTTGAAGTCCAAAGGTTTGCATTTCAAGAATTCAGAGTAAGAGCATTCGCGAGCAGTTTGTGCTGGCCTTGGTCCTGAACCATTGCTATTATAGCCATTCCTAACTCTGCTTGCTTCTGCTTCAGCCATTGCAGCAGCAACTCCTTGATTAATTAAGGCCTGAAGTTGTGCCTCAGTAACAGTTGTGGTTGTTGGGACTGGTGTAACTGGTGGGACTCGGGTTGATCTTGTGGCTCTTTTTGGTGCCATGTTCTTAAATCACAAGAAAATACAATACCCGTTAGATTTCAATACAATCATAACCGTAAACATAACATTGCGTCGTAAATAAATAAGATACATGCATGTGACCAGAAGAAATAACTTATAAGAGTATTTTATATAAGGGCTTTCTTATTGTATTATACGTATTATTTATAACCTCGTATATAATTTTGAATGCATCTAGTCCACGAATGCAACCCAAATAGTGTGTCCACATAAAAATAAACCCTTTTTATGAAATGCAATGTTTGAAAACGGTTATAGTCCAGCAAAAACACATTTTTGACCTGGTTCTCTTATAAACCTTGGCTCTTGATACCAATCTGTAACACCCCCGAATTGGTCGCAGCGGAATAAGGGTCCGGGGCGTGTTACTTTATGATCAACAAAAAAACCATCAAAAATATTAAAAAAATAGATTTATTATGAACGACACAAAAAGTGTTTAAACTTGATAAATTTGGATTTATTTTAAAAAGACATATTACAAAAGTTATAGCTTCACTTGTCCTTGTTTAATATTACTAAAGTGTTATAGATTCCCAAAATATGATATATTGTCTTTACGGGTGCATCTTAAAACGTAACCCATGCATCCTTGGCCCTCGTGGCCTATTGATCCTCCTGAAAAAATTTGCTTAAAAACGTCAACAAAATGTTGGTGAATTCATAGGTTTTATGTATTTTAATTAGCAGGACGAAGTCTTCCTGTGAATGTTAAAACATATGCAAACAATCACAAAACAGATTACATTACCACTAGCTCATCACCATGAAGACTCGACAGTCTTGTTCGCAAAATATTGCTAATCAGCCCGAATGATGTTTCTAACTCCGAATCATCCCTGATTCGATCATGCTTATCGATTAGTTACCGGTGATAGCTTGTCACCCGAACGGGAGTCTGTTTCCCAATAATCTTTTAAAGAAAATTCGCGCTCAAATAATGTAATTCCCATACTACAATATGCAAATTGACAGTTCATGATTAATGCTATAACTTGGGTTAATCGCTTCTTAGGCAACATGTAATCTTGCCTAAATATTCACCTTGAGTCCATTTTGTAAAACAAAGCTGGTTTCCACCCCAAATATAGTAATCAGTAAAACTGTAAAATGATGTCGGGGGCTATGAACTCACTCAAGTGAGTGATCTGATAATTTTATATCATGTGTGGGAGTGGATTCCGATTATTTCACGAATGCAACCTAATTGAATATAGGTCGTATAAGTACCGAGTACTTATATTAATAACATAATCTTATAGTTGTTACATCGTACTATCGTTCGGGCTATCATAATTCAAGAGGTCATGACATGACGTACGAGGAGTTAGGACACTTTAAAATCGTAAATCCAACACTCGTCGATTAGCCAATCCGAAGAGGCCTCTATTATGAAACTCCCTAGTATATAGCACTTTGTAACTATAAAACATATATAAATCTATATAGCGATAGCACCAATCTATTTGTTTAAGTGAAATTGTAATTATAAAGTAAAAACGTTTATAATTACTCCTTTACTAAAAATGACATAACTTTGTCGTTTTAAGCCGTTTCTCGCGTTTCTTACGCCCACGCTTTTGTATTAAGATGAGTGATCATAAAATAACATTTTTTTTGTTTTTGTTATTCTGACGATGATTAGTGATTTTTTACTGATTCACAACAACTATATAATCATTTTTATACTTTTAATTAACGTAAAAACCGTTTTAGCCGTTTCTTATTCGCTTATAGTTCTGTTTTTTAGCGATTCTTTCGAAACTTTTCGTAATTGAAGTTTTATCATATTATTGATGTTTATAAAGTATAATTTTCTGTGGTGGTATAGTATCATTTTTTAAAAAATTTGTTTTATAAAAGTATTATACTATCGTAAACTTGTAAAATGACGTAACTTTATTCGTTATTTAATCGTTTTTCGAGATTCTTTATCGACCCTCGATCCTTGGGACATGTAGTTTTTATAAAATCATAAAACATTTATGTAAATTCGTAGACAAAACAGCCCCTAAGATATTTATTTCCAAATCTGTTTAAAAACTTGTTTTTAGGACTTTTTAGAAACCCTAATTTGTTCATATATATTCCTTTTAACATCATATTAGCATCCATATGGCATGTAAATAAGTTCACAAAACAATGATCATAAGTAAATATTCATTTTACATATTAAAAAAGTACCCTAAATGTGTTTTCGCTAAATATAACTTATTACACATAAAAAATTAATGATAATAAAAAGTATAAGGAATTTGGTAGACCTTAGGGTTGAGTATGAGATGAGAAATGAATGTTTTAAACCGTGTTTAGATTCAAAACCAAAGACCCCTCTTACAGTTATAAACCATAGATTAGTTTGAAACCCTATTCTGGCAATAAATTGTTAAAAAAGCCCTTTCAAAAGCTTACAATCCTTCACAATTCTTCTTAGAATACCTTAAGTATGTTATGTAAACCCCCCCCACTAATATGGTAAAAGAAAATCCAAACTTTGGATTTGGTATGGAGAGGGTTTGAGCCGTGGGGGTAGTATAAGGAGATAGGGTGAGATTGTGTTTTAACCTTAGGGAATGTGGTTTGTATGTTTTTCTTACTAGTTAAGACTTTATAAGGGCTTAACTTAGGTTAAGAAACTATAGTTAAGTTAACTAGGGTTTAAGTGAATGAAAATATCTAAAAGTTTATTTTTGTTAAATATTAATGAATTTCTAGGAAAATATTTCTAATAAAATATCTAGAATAATATCGTAAAAAAAAAATTCGTAAAGTTATAAATTATCTTCGTAATATTTATTTAAACACTTGTTTGACTAAAATCCTATGTTTGGTGCACGTTTACGTTAACTAATCATTTTTTTTAGCTTCGCCGATTAAACGTAACGAATTTCCATTAAAAAAACAAACGCGTACAATACTAAAATAAATGGGACTTTATTAACGTCGTACATTTGTACTAAAATTGAGTGTTATAAGATAGATGAGGATGCCTGTAGATAAGGAGGCAAGTCTTTTTGGATTAAATGAAAGACTTATGAGGCTAGAATCAGGATGCTATGATGCAGGCTGAAGCTCTCAGGAAAGGAGTTTGCCCAAGAAATGAGGAGTTGCTTCTCAATCAGGAGGTTGTAAATTAGCAAGTACTAACATAGTTATTACTGCTAGCACACCAGTTAGTTCTGCTAGTCCTTATGGTGGACTTTCCTTCTGATCATCAAGACCAATCCTGATCAGTTTATTCATGAAATACCTGCACTTGAGGACATTTATAAAAATCCTACTAATGGTATTTTTACAAATTCGTCTTATGATGATGAGGGTGTAGTGGCTGATTTCACAAATTTAGAACCTGTTGTGAATGTCAGTCCTATTCCCACATCAAGGATTAACTCTATTAATCCTTCAACTCTAATTCTTGAAGATCCACAATCCGCAGTTCAAACAAGAAGTAAAGTGACTAAAAGTTCTAGAGCTACTGCTTTTGTAGTTATATGGAGGATGAAGTATTTCTTAATGCTTACAGCATTGTTTATTTGCTTGTTTCTTGTCTCAAAATGAACCCAAGAAGATTTCTAAAGCTCTTGAAGATGAAAGTTGGGTTGATGCTATGCAGGAAGAAGTGCTGTAATTCAAGATTCAGAAAGTTTGGATTCTTGTAGATTTGCCTTATGGGAAGAAGGCAATTGGAATAAAATGGGTTTACAGAAACAAGAAGGATGAGAGAGGAGTCGTGGTTAGGAATAAGGCAAGGTTGGTTGCTCAAGGACATAGACAAGAGGAAGGGATACATTATGATGAGGTTTTTACTCCTGTAGCCAGGATTGAAGCCATTAGGATCTTTTTAGCCTTTGCCTCGTACATGGGATTCATAGTCTATCAAATGGATGTGAAAAGTGCCTTCCTGTATGGCAAAATTGATGAGCAGGTCTATGTGTCTCAACCACTAGGTTTTATAGATCATAAGTGTCCTGAGAAGGTCTACAAAGTAGTGAAAGCTCTCTATGGTTTACACCAAGCTCCCAAAGCCTGGTATGATACTTTATCTACTTTCTTGTTGAAGAATGGATACAGAAGAGGAACTATTGACAAGACTTTTTCATAAGAAGGGACAAACATGATATCATAGTAGTACAAGTTTATGTGATGATTTTATATTTGGTTTTACAAAGAATATCTTGGTGTGTTGATTTTGTGGCTTTTATGCAGAGTAGTTGCAGATGAGTTCTAGGGAGAGATCACCTTCTTTTCTTAGGACTTACAAGTCCAAACAGAAAGAACGTTGGTATATTTATAAGCAAGAAAGTATGTTGCAGAAATCCTGAAGAAGTTTGATTTTGTCAGTGTTAAGACTGCTAGTACACAATTGGACCCAAAAGCCTTTAGTCAAAAAAAAAAAAAACTACAAAAAAATAAAAAAAAAAAAGGATGAGGAAGCTAGTGATGTGGATGTACATCTTTATAGATCCATGATTGGTTCTTTTATGTACTTGACTGCTTCTAGGCCTGATATTATGTTTGTAATATGTGCTTGTTCTAGGTTTTAGGTCTTCAATTTTCCTCTATTCATATTTACCTAATCTCGCTTTTATCACACTCTTCTTTTAAATTCTAAAGACTTCCCATCTAAGTGCTGTTAAGAGAATCTTTAGGTATCTAAAGGGCAAACCCAAAATGGGCCTTTGGTATCCTAGAGTGTCCTCATTTGACCTGGAAGCCTACTCAGATAGTGACTATTGATATTGGCTAAAATATACATATTTTGTACCCCATAAAACACTATAAAAGGACTAAAAACACTAAAATATAGATAATTATGTTGCAAATATGTTTGTATTGTGTTTTTATGTCTTACAGGTAAAAAGGATTGAAAATGAAGCAAAAACGGTAAAATTCGGGCTGGTCTTATCGACAACGTTTTCATGTTTTCGAGGTTAAACGATGTTGTGGAATCATCCTCGATTCACACCAATAGAAAGAGCCCGAAAATAACGAGTCCAACGGTACCGGCCTTTTATATTTAAACCCTTTTTATTTTGAAACCTTTTTTCGTCCTGTTTTGAAACCTTTAGTTATTATGGACCAGCCAGTAAATGGGGTTTTTATAATTAAACGTTGCATATATAATATATGAGGCTATGCTTGGCACAGCGGTAGTGCGCATAGCCTCTTATCCAAGAGGTCACTAGTTCGATCCATGCTGAGGGTTTATCCCCTCATTATCCACGTCAGCTGCCACGTGGCGGACCCGACCCGAACTCGACCCAGACCCGACCCGAACTCGACCCGGCCCAGACCCGATCCAGACCCGGCCCATGACCCGACCTGACCCAACCCAATACCCGGCCATGACCCGCTGGTTGACCGGTGGTCCGAAGGTGGTCAACGGTGGTCCGCCGCCGTTGACCGCCGCCGTTGACCGGTGGTCCGGCGGTGTTGACCGCCGTTGACTGCCGCCGTTGACCACCGTTGACCGGTGGTCCGGTGGCGGTTGACCGACGGTGACGGAACAGTGTCTACGCCACGTGGCATCACTCAGGTGGTGACACGTGGCGCTTCTAATGATTAAGTGTCAGATTGCAGGTGTGTCAGTACGAGGTAGCAGTCCGAGGTGGCAGACACGTCAGTACGAGGTACTGTTCAGGTGGCGGCTGGACCAATCAGAGCGTGACACGTGGCACTGGCGTGTGTCAGTACGAGGTGTGCGTGTGTCAGTACGAGGTCAGGCGTGTATGGATCCGTGCCAATCATTGGCAATCATGAGGCGGTTGGTGGAGTGCAAAAAGTCTATAATACCCCTAGATCCAGCAATATCATTGGATGAAGACTTGAAAGGACGAAATTGCCCCTCCCACTTGGAGGCTATAAATGGAGCACGCATCAGTTGGAATTGAGTGTTAGAATTTAGTTAGAATTTAGAGTGTTAGATTTAGTTTATTAAAAATTAGTAGTATAAGGTAGTTTTAGGAGTAGAATAGTTTAGCTTATTTTAGCTTATTATTGTAAAAGCTTTTTAGCTTATTCTCAACTTATTGTATTGGCTTATTTTTCATGAATGAAGATGCTTTTTATTAAGGTTGGTTTTATTAATGCTTTTTATCTTTATGCTTATTTCTTATGCTTATTCTTCTACTCTTTCTTTTCTTTTGCTTATTTTCAAATAAGCTCATGCTTATAGCTTATTTTTGGATCCCATCTTTTAAGCTTATATTCTAATAAGCTACTTCCATAGCTTATTTAGACTAGCTTATTTTATATTGTTTTCGATTTAGAGCTTTTCGAGTGAGCTTATTTTAGCTTATTTTTTGATTGCTTATTTTTATTCAAGCTTATTTTTTCTTTATATAGATCTAATCCTTAATCATACCTGATCTGATTTCACTTGATTGAACACCTTAGTTTCGGGTGGATTAGATCTAAAAATAATAGATCTTATATTTCTAGCTTATTTTCTAGCATAAAGTTTGTTGCTTTTTAATTCTAGCTTATTTTTCTTAGATTTAAATCCTTAAATATACCCGATCCGAGTTCACTTGATTGAACACCTTAGTTTCGGGTGGATTTAGATCTAAAGTTTTCATCTTTTTATAGCTATTTTGTTCTAAACTTGTCATGTCATTATTTCTTATTCAGTCCTTTTCTACAATCTAGCCGGAGATTAAAGGTTTATAAGGTTGATAAATACATAATAGTTTGATTTTTATTGTTTTCTACTGAACTGTAATTAGTAGATAAAGTTGACACCTTTATTCGCTAATTAGTGAAGTAAAGAGCTTTTAAAGTGATAAACTTTTTTGTTTCTAAGTTGTAAAAAAAAAAAAAAAATGATGGGTGTTTTATATCATTGCGGTTCTTCATTCGGTTACCCTTTTTCCCTTTTTAATACTAGTAGTTTAGAATTATTAGCTTAAAATGTTTATGTTTGATCTTATGATTGTTGCTAGTTTATTTGTTATGATTAGTGAGTAGTTAATTTGTGCTTGCTAAGTGATTAGTGATTTGGAATTTAGGTGCGGGTTTAAAAAGGTTTAAAAAATTAATAGTCATTAGAATTTTCCAATTTACATACCGTCATTTATTTTTAATGCAATTTAAATACTTGTCATTTTTTTTTAAAAAGCACTTTACTTTACTTGTCATTTAATTTCTTGAAATTTGTTTTCGAAGGATTTTAATTCGTTAAACCTTAAACCCGCACTTAATGAACATTTCACGTCACTTAGCAAGCATTTTCATCATTTATATCTTTTAGATCAATTTTAGTATAATCTTGTAGTTTTTAATCTTAAAATTAATATTAGTTTAAAAATAGTTTAAATCCAAAAGTTTAGTCTTCCATTTTATAGCTTTTCCCTTTTAGTAGATTTAGAAAATCCAACCAAAAACTTAAGTGTTAATCAAGCTCGATTTAAAACTTGAACGTAGATTTCCATTCACTTCTCGCCGAGGAAACGACCCGGGAGGTTTTTGATAATTGCTTTGGTTAAAAGCGATTTTCTAGAACCCGACAGAAAATACTTACTATACTATTATTGATTATCCTCCTTATTATTACGTATTTATATATTATATATATTTATATGTATTGATTTGGACGGATCAACTATGCTGGAGCAAATCTTTACAGGAAATCCACAACAGGAGGTTGTCAATTTCTTGGCAGGAGACTTATTTCTTGGCAATACAAAAAGCAGACCATTGTGGCTACTTCTACTACAGAGGCAGAATATGTTGCTGCTGTAAATTGCTATGGGCAAGTTTTGTGAATTCAAAATCAAATGTTAGACTATGGGTTCAATTTTATGAACACAAAGATCTACATTGATAATGAAAGTACAATATACATTGTAAAGAATCCAGTATATCACTCCAAAACAAAGCATATTGCCATTAGGCACCACTTCATAAGGGATGCTTATGAGAAGAAACTTATCTAGGTGCTGAAAATACACACTGATGACAATGTAGCTGATCTTCTAACCAAGGCATTTGATGTTAGCAGGTTTCAGTTCTTGGTTGTTACTATTGGCATGATCAATCCATAAGCTGCATTGGTTAAGGGGAGGCAATATGATTTGTTGTATAGTTTGTATGAAGTGTTCCATGTGCAGAAGCATCTTGACCATAGTGATGTTTTTCATGGAGTTATTTGGGTTTTAGAGAGTCATTAGGAAGAGCTTCAGATGGTACTAAAGCACTGCTGTTGCCAAAATTGTTCATTCTGTGGTTGAAGACCCCCCCCCCCCCCCCCCCCCCCCCCCCCCCCCCCCCCCCCCCCCCCCCCCCCCACCCAGAAACTATCATTGTACCAACCGTGCGAGTTAGTTACCCATTGGGCGAGGATAGTATCCTTATAGAGACGTGAAGAAAAATACCGCCCAAGGGTAATTTAGTTGTAAAATTGATATCGGTTTCTTGATTTTAGTTTGCTAAACCTATATAAACCCCATCCCAATTGCATGTTCACGCAAGTAATCTCTCTTAATTAATTTTCTTTATTCAAGCCCTAATCTCTCACTCACCGACGATCTCCAATCATGGCTGTTCTTGAATCGTGCCCTAAACACAACATGGTCGCATATTTGGAAAAGACTGATGGGAATGCAAAGTTTCATGAGATTATTGACTTTCTTGCGCGAAGCTCCATTCACAATGCTCTTACTGTAAGTCCAGTAGTCTCTACTACATTTGTTGAATAGTTTTGGATGTCTGCTAAATCCAAAAAAATCAACCATGTTAGGTATATTACTGCCAAAGTAGCTGGCAAGCCTGTGTCGATCTCTGAAGCATCTATAAGAAGTGATATTATTTTTGATGATGCTAATGGGATAGATTCTCTACCAAATCAGGCTATATTTGATGCTATTCAGCTCATGGGTTATGAGGGGGACTTAACTGTTTTAATATTTAACAAACCTCTGTTTTTACCCCAATGAAGATTTCTTTTTCATATAATGAATCATTGTATTAGTTCAAAAAGCACCTCTTGGGATCAAATTCCCACTAATATTGCCACTGCAGTAATTTGCTTAACCTCTAATCAGAAATATAATTTTTCTAAATTAATTTTTGATGGTATTCTTAGACACTTAGATGCAAAGAAAAAGTTTGTTATGTATCCACACTTTATTTCAGTCTTTTTAGATAAACACCTAAAGAATGTGCCTGTGCCCTTAGACCATTTTCCTGTTAATGCTTTGAAAAGTAAAGTTTTCTCCTTTATGGTTAAAAAGGGTAAACATTTTTCAAGGAAAGTCACACCTCTGTTTTCTAACATATTGGTTCAACCAACAGAGCATGAGGGTGAACAATCAGAAAGACCATCTGAACTACACCTTACACCCTCTCCTTCGCACCCAAGTAAAGTTCATGTTGAGCCTCAGTCTGACCCATCACCTAGACCTTCACCTAATACTCATATTCCTGATTCCATTCCAGAGAGTTCTAGTGGGAATCATGGAGGTCAGTCATCCAGTGATAAATCCCTTTCAGGGAATGAGGGTGACATAACCCTCCAAAGTGTGTATGATCTTTGTATCTCCTTGAGTACACAGGTTACAGATCAAGCCAAGGAAATTAAACACTTAAAGGCACAGATCAAGTAGCGTAAGAAGAAAGCCAAACCTGTTATCACACACCACAGAGCTTGGATAAAGAGTGTATCCATGAAGTAAAGATTGACAGGCAAGAAATCCTTAAAGACACAGTGGATGCAAAAGGAGTCTGTATCCAAATAGGGGAGGAAACCTGCCAAAGCTGAACCTTCAGTGCATAAAGATCCATTATTTGATGAGCTTGCTGATGATACGTTGGATTATATGGATACTGAGGATGCTCAAGATGTGGGGAGGACAAGAAATGTAGTGTATAAAGAGAAAGAAAGAGAAGAAAAGGAAGTTAGTACTAATGATGCACTAGGTACCGACAAGGAAAAAGATAGTACTGATAGACCAGATGAAGGTACTGAAGGAAGAAGTGCTACTCCAACAACTCCAACACCTACTCCTACAATTTTGGAGATGATGAAACCATTGCTCAAGTGCTTCTCAACACGAGCCAAGCCAAAGCAGTTTTAAGAGAAAATGAGAAAGGAGTAGAGCTTAAGGATGTTGAGGAGACTGAGAGACCTAGGCCTACTTGAACCAGATCATTATTGACATTAAAGCCTCTTCCAAAGATTGATCCAAAAGATAAAGGGAAAAATAAAATTGAAGAGGAA
>BQNB010001235.1:5627-30227 GCA_026074375.1 Tanacetum coccineum
GAAAGTTACGATATATACCCCTTGCATGGATAATATTTACAAAACATGTCCAAATTGCCATGCAAGCTTATTTTAACATTTCAATAGACATTTATAAGTTATAATAAACTAAAATATGAAGATTTAACGCAACGCAAGTTTAAAATAACGATTCGTTAAGCTAGGAAGCAAAACGGGTCATATTAGGGTTTTAAAACAAAAACGCGCGGGTTTTAAGTTTAAATTCTTTCATGACTTATCAAAGCACTTATTTTAATGATAATTAAGCTTATTGGGATAGATTATAACAATAGTTTACAAGCTTAGCTTATAGATTAAGCAAAAACATAAAATTAGGGTTTTGGGTGTACGGTTTTAGATCAAAAAGGTAAAACACATAGGTTTTTGAGTTCAAAGCTTTATATTATGATTTTAGCATGATCATATGAACATTATGACGGCATGAATACAGAATATAAGCTTAGAGAACCTGGTTTGAGCTTATAGCTTAGAAACGGGTCAAAATCGGGACTTTTAGCTTCGTACGCCTAGAATAACGACTCCGGGGCTTCGTTTCTTGGTTTCTTTTGCTTCCTTTCTGAACTTGAGCCTTCTTAAGACCTCTTAGGATCTCTTAGAGCAAAGGATTGCTGCTATGTAAGGGTTATAGAGGAGGAAGTGGGGGATGGTTTGAAATGAAGTGTTTAAGGTTCTATTTATAGGCGAATTAGACTTGGAGGCCAAGGGAAGTTATGTGACCAGGAGAGGACATGTAGGAGGTCTAGAGGGTGATGAGGAGGGGCTATAGGATGTGTTGTTTAAGCTAGAAAGTAGCCTTGATGTGTTGGCTTGGTCTTGGTATGCCGCGGCTAAGAAAGAAGAACAAGGAACCATGTGATCAATTTTTAAACTATAAATGAAGTAGATATTTGTGTGAGGTGCTTGTAAGCAGCTTAGGGATGAAGGAGCTTAGTCATTGAGGTGCTTGTTTGCAATATAGAACTTTAAAATGGGTTAAAATGAGAAAAAGGTGTATACGGGTACATTTAGGGCTCATTAGGGTTCGGATTGAGTTTTCTAGCTTGTAATTCATGTACATTTGATTAAGAATGATAGGTTACTGATCCTAAGACTTATATTAAGGATTATAATCAAAAGTTGATAGGTGGTTTGGGTTAAAACGGGTAGAAAATGAGTAAACGGGTCAAAAGTTCCAATTAGGGCATAATTAGGGTTTTCTAGGTTTATTTCTTGTATAATTGAAGTAAAATGATGAAATGATGATGGAATATGATTGAGAATGTTGTAAATTAAGTTATTACAACTTATTTGAGTGTTGGTTTGGGTTTACAATGGATAAAAATCAAGAAACGAGTCATGGTTTAGAAACTAGCTCGGTTTTAGGGTTTAGGGTTTTGAATTAGGGTTTTGAGTGCAATAAGATGTATGAAAGCTTATGAATAGAATAATTAGGGTTTACACATTGTATATTGAGTGTAGTAGCTTGTACAAAAGTGGTGGTGAAGAAATTAGAATGAAAACGGAGGTAAAACAGCTATTTTGGAGATCATGCTTAATGACTTATGTATTGAGCCTTTAAAGACTTGTACTTTGATTTGATGAGATTTTATATTTCAAAGAGTTGTTTATATGCTTGTACATCATGCTTGATAGCTTGGCATTTACTATAGATACCTTCTATAAAATTAGGGTTTTACAGATACCCGATAATTGTTAAAGCCCGTTTGATATAAAGTTGCAAATGAAATCTTATATGAGGTAATGGTACTATTTGTTTTATGATATTGAATTGATATGTATGATCTTTGCTTGACCATATATGAAGATAAATGCCATATGTAGGTGTCTGAGTCCGTTAACTTATGTTATGCAAAGAAATGTACACATTGAATATAGGAGCAAAGTAAAGTAATTGCAATAAAGCGAAAATTTCCCTAAAAATGGTGATTTCATATATAATTATTGATTGTACAGTGCATCTTAACAGATGGATATTTACATTGGAGAAAAATTTGCTGGTTGTTAATAGTCCCACCCCTTAAAAAAATCTCATCCGAGATTTAATTGAATTTTCGAAGAGAAGAATGAAAACAGATGAGATATTTAGCACGAATTTCGTCTTTGCGGTTCATGTAAACGCTAGTCCTCTTTTTTAAGAGTTACCATCGCACTTGAGCTATAGGAATAAGCGACTTCACTTAATTGCTTGATTTTCACGATCCATAATCTCCACTGGTTCATTCTACAAAGTTTAGAGTTTGGGATCGTTCCATTGAAGTTCTTTTATTGAATAATGAGAGATTTATCCGGATAAAGCATTTCTTAGATTAGAAACATGGAAAGTAATATGGATACTACTAAGCTTTCAGGAAGCCCTAGATTGTATGCCACTGACAGATCCGGTCCAAATGATTTTGAATAGTCCCAATGTTCGGGATTAACTTCCTGGTTTTTTCGGATCGAAAGATACCTTTACGAGGTGTTACTTTCAACATAACGATATCGCCAACTTGATATTCTAAAGGCTTTCGCCTCACATTGGCGTAACTTCTTTGTCGATCTCTTGCAGCTTGCAAGTGTTGATGAATTTGTTTTTTGGTGTACTTTTTGGTGCTTGTCCTCTTGTGTAATTGTTTTTTGGTGCACTTTTTGTTTTTAGTGCTTTTTGTTGCCTATGTAACTGGCTGAGATGTATGAATTCACCTACATCCTTTGTACTTCAACGCTTTTTTGGTGAAATATATTTTACCGGGGTATGATTCCCTTTTACCCAAAAAAAAAAGTTATGTCGAGCAAATTTGCTCGCCAAAGGTATCTTGTTTTGGGTAAAGGGATTATACTCGATAAAATGCTCAAATGATGACGATAGTAATGTTGTGCAAATCTGCTTTCCAAAGGTATCTTGTTTTGGGTAAAGGGTTTATACCCGATGAAATGCTCAAATGATGACAAAAGTTATGTCGAGCAAATCTGCTCGCCAAAGGTATATTGTTTTGGGTAAAGGTTTTATACCTGATGAAATGCTTAAATGATGACGGATGTTATGTCGACCAAATTTGATCGCCAATGGAATCGTGTTTAGGGTAAAGGGTTTATACCCGTTGAAATGCTCAAATGATGACGAAAGTTATGTCGAGCAAATCTGCTCGCCAAAGGTATCTTGTTTTGGGTAAAGGGTTTATACCTGATGAAATGCTCAAATAGTGACGAATGTTATGTCGAGCAAATATCCTCGCCAAAGGTATCATGTTTTGGGTAAGGGTTTATAGCTGATGAAATGCTCAAATGATGACGAAACTTATGTCTAGCAAATCGGCTCGCCAAAGTCATCTTGTTTTGGGTAAAGGGTTTATACCCGATGAAATGCTAAAATGATGACGAAAGTTATGTCGAGGAAATTTGCATGCCAAAGGTATCTTGTTTTGGGTAAAGGGATTATACCCAATAAAATGCTCAAATGATGATGATAGTCATGTCGTGCAAATCTGCTTGCAAAAGGTATATTATTTTCGGTAAAGAGTTTATACCCGATGAAATGCTCAAATGATGAAAAAAGTTATGTCTAGCAAATCTGCTCGCCAAAGGTATCTTGTTTTGGGTAAAGGGTTTATACCTGATGAAATGCTCAAATGATGACGAAAGTTATGTCGAGCAAATCTGCTCGCCAAAGGTATCTTGTTTTGGGTAAAGGTTTTATACCTAATGAAATGCTCAAATGTTGACGCGAAAGTTAAGTCGAGGAAAATCTCCCTCGCCAAAGGTATATTGTTTTGGGTAAGTGGTTTTTAGCCGATGAAAGCCAAATGATGAATAGTTATGTCGAGAAAACTAACTCGCCAAAGGTAGCGTGTTTGGGTAAAGGGTTTATAACCAAAAATTCTCATTACTGACGAGAAGATATTCGATGCAAATTGCTCCCCAAAGGTATCTTGTTTTGGGTAAATGGGTTAGACCCGATGAAATTCTCAAATGATGACGAAAGTTATGTCAAGCAAATCTGCTCTCCAAAAGTATCTTGTTTTGGGTAATTGGTTTATACCTATGAAATGCTCAAATGATAACGAAAGTTATGTCGAAGAATCTTCTCGCCAATTGTATTGGGTAAAGTTTATACCCGATAAATACACAAATGATAGACGAAATTTATGTCGAGTAAATCTGCTCGCCAAAGGAATCTTATTTTGGGTAAAGATTTATACTTATGAAATGCTCATATGATACGAATTATGTCGAGCAAATCTGCTCGCCACAAGGTATCATGATTTGGGTAAAAAGTGTATTTTTTTTTTTTCATACCACGATGAAATGCTCCAAATAATGACTAAAGTTTTTGTCGAGCAAATCTGCTCGCCAAAGGTATCTTGTTTTGGGTAAAGGGTTTATACCCGATGAAATGCTCAAATGATGACGAAAGTTATGTCGAGCAAATCTGTTCGCTAAAGTCATCTTGTTTTGGGTAAAGGGTTTATACCCGATGAAATGCTAAATTAATGACGAAGGTTATGTCGAGCAAATTTGCTCACCAAAGTCATCTTGTTTTAGGTAAAAGGTTTATACCTGATGAAATGCTCAAATGATGACGAAAGTTATGTCGAGCAAATTTGCTCACCAAAGTTATCTTGTTTTGTGTAAATGGTTTATACCTGAGGAAACGCTCAAATGATGACGAAAGTTATGTCGAGCAAATCTGCTCGCCAATGGTATCTTGTTTTGGGTAAAGGGTTTATACCTGATGAAATGCTCAAATAAAGACGAAAGTTATGTCGAGCAAATATCCTCGCCAAAGGTATCTTGTTTTGGGTAAGGGTTTATAGCCGATGAAATGCTCAAATGATGACTAAAGTTATGTCGAGCAAATCTGCCTTGCCAAAGGTATCTTGATTTTTGTAACGGTTTAATACCCGATAAATGCTTAAATGATTGACAAAAGTTATGTCAAGCAAAACTGCCTCGCGAATGGTTTGGTAAAGGGTTTATACTAGATGAAATGTCTCAAATGATACGAAAGTTATTGTCGACAAATCTGCTACCAAATGTATCTTAATTTTGGTAAGAGGTTTTATACCCGATAAATGCTCCAATGATGACGAAAGTTTATTTCGAGCAAATCGCTTGCCAAATCCATCCTTATTTGGTAAAGGGTTTACACCCCCCGAAATGAAATCTCAAATGATGACGAAAGATTATGTCGCCAAATTTGCTTGCCAAAGAGGTATCTTCTTATTGGGTATAAGGATTATACCCGCTAAAATGCTAAAATGATGATTGATAGTCATGTCGTGCAAAATCGCTTGCCAAAGGTATCTTTCTTAATTTTTGGTAAAGGTTTGTACCGATGAAATGCTCAAAGATGACAAAAATGTTAATGTTCGACAAATCTGCTCTCCAAAGGTATCTTGTTTTGGTAAAGGTTTTAAACCGATGAAAGCTCCAATGAATACGAAAGGTTAAATTCCATCAAATCTGCTCCGCCCAAGGTATCGTTATTTGGGTAAAGGGTTTGTACCGAATGGTTTGGCGAATGGTTTGGGTAAAGGGTTTATACCCGATGAAATGCTTAAATGATGAAGAAAAGATATGCTCGAGCAAATTGCTTGCCAAAGGTATCTTGTTTGGGTAAATGTTTTAAATACCTAATGAAATGCACAAATGATGATGAAATGTATGTCGAGCAAATTCGCTCGCCATGGTTTTGGGTAAAGGATTTTATACCCGATGAATGCGTCAAGAATGACGAAAGTTATTCGAGCGCAAAACTACTCCGCCAAAGTTCGATCTTTTTTGGTAAAAGCTTTATACCTGATGAATGCTCAAATGATGACGAAAGTTTTTTCGTTCAATTATGCTCGCCAAAGGAATCTTGTTTCAGGTAAAAGGTTTATCCCGATGAAAATGCTTCAAATGATGACGAAAGTTTGTCAACCAAATCCACCCCCCCTGCTCGCCAATGATTAGGTAAAGGGTTTATACCCGATGAAATGCTCAAATAATGATGAAAGTTATGTCGAGTAAATCTGCTGGCCAAAGGTATCTTGTTTTGGGTAAAGGTTTTATACCAGATGAAATGCTCAAATGATGATGAATGTTATGTCGAGCAAATCTGCTCACCAAAGGTATCGTGTTTTGGGTAAAGGGTTCATACCCGATGAAATGCTCAAATGATGACGAAATTATGTCGAGCAAATCTGATCGCCAAAGGTATCTTATTTTGGGTAAAGGGTTTATACCCGATGAAATGTTCAAATGATGACGAAAGTTATGTCGAGCAAATCTGCTCGCCAAAGTCATCTTGTTTTGGGTAAAAGGTTTATACCCAATGAAATGCTCAAATGATGACGAAAATTATATGAGAAGTAAATTTGCTCGCTAAAGGTATCTTGATTTAGGTAAATGGTTTATACCCGATGAAATGCTCAAATGATGACGAAAGTTATGTTAGCAATCTGCTCGCGAATGATTTGGGTAAAGGGTATACCCCGCTGAAATGCTCAAATGATAAACGAAGTTATGTCAAAGACAAATCTGCTCGCCAAGGTATCTGGTTTTGGGTAAAACGGTTTATACCCAGAAAAGCTAAAATTGATGATGAAGTTTATGTCAAGCAAATCTGCCTCAGCACAAAGGTAATCCTTGTTTTGGGTTAAAGGTATTATACCAGATAAAAGCTCCAATAAGACGAAAGTTATGTCGAGGAAAATCTCCTCGCCAAAGGTATATAGTTTGGTATGGTTTTTTAGCCGATAGAAATGCTCAAATGATGACTAAAGTATTATTTCGATAATAAATTGCTCGCCAAAGGAAGCTGTTTTGGTAACGGGTTTATACCGATAAAATTCTCAAATATGACTAAAAGTTATGTCGAGCAAAATCGCTCGCTAAAGGAATCTTTATTAGGTAAAGGTTTTATTACTCGATGAAAAATGCTCAATTAATGACGAAAGATACTGTCGAGCACATTTTTTGCTCAGCCAAAGTATGCTATGTTTTTTGGGTAAATGTGTTGTACCTGATGATATTCTCAATGAGGAACGAAACTTTATGTCAAGCAAATCCTGCTCGCCAAAGGTATCTTGTTTTGGGTAATTGGTTTATACCTGATGAAATGCTCAAATAATGACGAAAGTTTTGTTAGCAAATTTCCTCGCCAAAGGTATCTTGTTTTAGGTAAGGGTTTATAACCAATGAAATGCTCAAATGATGACTAAAGTTTATGTTCGAGCAAACTTGCTCGCCAAGTTATCTTGTTTTAGTAACTGTGTTTTTATAACCAGAATGCAAAGCTCAAATGAGATCAAAGTTATGTCGAAGCAAATCCGCTTGCCAAAGGTAGTCTTGTTTTTTGGGTAAAGGTTTATACCGCGATGAATACAACAAATGATGACGAAGTTACGTCGACAATCTGCTCGCCAAGGTATCGTTGTTTTGGGTAACGGGTTTATAACCCATGAAATGGCCTCAAATGATACAAAGGGAGTTGTATGTTCGAGCAAATCTGCTCGATGCAAAGTATCTTGTTTTGGGTAAAGGGTTTGAGTACCCGATAAAATGCTTAAATGATGACGAAACTTATTTCGAGCAAATCTCAGCTCTCTAGTTTTTGGTACAGGTGTTATCCCATGGAAATCTCAAAAGTGATGACGAAATTATGTCGAGCAAAATCTCTGCTCCCAAAAGTCATCTTGTTTTGGTAAAGGGATTGTACCCGATAATGCCAAATTATGAAAAAAGTTATGTCGAATGCCAATCCTGCTCGCTATGGTTTGGGGGTAAAGGGAGTATACCGCGATAAAATTTCAAATGATTTGACAAAGCTATGTCGAGGCAAATCTCTCGCGTCAAAGGAATCTTATTTTGGGGAAAAGGTTAATAAAACCTATCTCTGAAAATGGCCTCCACATGGAGATCCGAAAGTTATGTCGATGCGAATCTCAGCTCGCCCAATTAGGTATTGGGTAAAGGGTGTTAAAATTATACCGTTATGAAATAGCTCAAATGATGACAAAAGTATCAGGCTCGAGCAATCTTGCTCTGCCAAAGGTCTCGTTGTTTTAGGGTAAACTGATTTATTACCCAAGAGTTCACAATGCCCCAAAATGACAGACGAATTATGTCAAGCAAATTCCCGCTGCTGATGTGAGCCAAAGGTATCATGTTTTCGGTAAAGGTTCATACCCGATAAATTCTCAAATAGACGAAAGTTATGTCGAGCAAACTCTCAGCCAAAGGTTATCTTGTTTGGGTAAAGGTTTTATACCCGATGAAATGTCTAAATGATGACGAAAGTTAGGTCGAGCAAATCTGTTCGCTAAACCATCTTGTTTTGGGTAAAGGGTTTTATACCCCCGATGAAATGCCTAAATTAATTAAGGACGAAGGTTATTCGAGCAAATTTGCTCGCACCAAAGTCCACTTGTTTAGTTAAAAGGTTTATAACCCCTGATGAAAAAAAAATTGGGGGCCAAATATGAACGAAAGTTATGTTTCGATGCAAATTTGCTCACCAAAAGTGTAAAACTTGTTTTGTTAATGTTTAATACCTGAGGAAAACACTCAAATGCTGACCGAAATATATGTTCGAGCAAATCTGCTCGCCAAGGTATCTTGTTGTTGGGTAAAGGGTTTATTAACCTGTGAAATGCACAATTAATGACGAAAGTTATGTCAGCAAATATCCTCAGCCAGGATCTGTTTTGGGTAAAGGGTTTTTGATAGCACATGAAATGCTCTAATGAAAGACTAAAATATGTCGAGCAAATCTGTCGCCAAAGGTAACTGTAGTTTATGGTAAGCGGTTTTTATACCCGATGAAATGCTTAAATAAAGACGAAAGTTTATTTTGAGTAAATCTGCTCGCCGAATGGTATGGGTAAAGGGTTTTATACTAGATGAAATGCTCATATGGATGACGAAAGTATGTCGAGAAATCGGCTCGCCAAAGTCATCTTATTTTGGGTAAAGGGTTTATACCCGATGAAATGCTTAAATGATGACGAAAGTTATGTCGAGCAAATTTGCTTGCCAAAGGTATCTTCTTTTAGGTAAAGGGATTATACCCGATAAAATGCTAAAATGATGATGATAGTCATGTCTTGCAAAGCCTGGCTTTGCCAAAGGAATCTAGTTTTGGGTAAAGGTTTTTATAACCCGATGAAATGCCCCCTATGCATGACAAAAGTGTAGTGTCGGAGCAAATCGCTCACACTAAAGTATCTTGTTTAGTAAAGGTTTATATACCTGATGAAATGCTCAAATGATGACGAAAGTTATGTCGAGCAAATCTGCTCGATCAAAGTGTATCATGTATTGGCTAAAGGTTAGTACTGGAATGTTTTGGCGAATGTTGGGTACAGGGGTTTAATACCGCAATGAATATGCTTAAATGATGACGAAAGGTTTTGTCGAGCAACATTTCTTCGCCAAGGATCATATTTTGGGTAAAGGTTTAAAATACCAGATAAAATGCTCAAATTGATGATGAATGGTTATGTCGAGCAAATCTGCTCGACAATGGTTTGGGTAAAGGGTTTATACCCGATGAAATGCTCAAATGATGACGAAAGTTATGTCGAGCAAATCTGCTCGCCAAAGTCATCTTGTTTTGGGTAAAAGGTTTATACCTGATGAAATGCTCAAATGATGACGAAAATTATGTCGAGTAAATTTGCTCGCCAAAGGTATCTTGTTTTAGGTAAAGGGTTATAATGCCCTGAAAAAATAATAAAAAAAAAAATAAATAAAACAAAAAAAGAAAAAAAAAATAAAAAAAAAAAAAAAAAAAAATATACAGGAAAAGAAAAAAAAAAAAACACAATAAAAAAAGAAAAAAAAAAAAAAAAAAAAAAAAAAAAAAAAAAAAAAAAAGATGCAAAATGGGCTTTAAATGATGACGAAAGTTATGTCGAGCAAATCTGCTCGCCAATGGTTTGGGTAAAGGGTTTATACCCGATGAATTGCTTAAATGATGACGAAAGTTATGTCGAGCAAATCTGCTCGCCAAAGGTATCTTGTTTTGGGTAAAGGTTTTTATACCAATGAAATCTCAAATGATGACGAAATGTTATGAGTCGTAGTAAATCTGCTCGCTCAAAGGTATCGTTTTTGGGTTAAAAGTTCATACCCGAAGAAATGCTCAAATGAAGTCGAATGTTATGGTCGAGCAAGTCCTGCTCGCCAAATGGTATCTTATTTTGGGTAAAGGGTTTATACCCGATCAAATGCTGAAATGATGACGAAAGTTATGTTGAGCAAATCTGCTCGCTAATGGTTTGGGTAAAGGGTTTATACTCGATGAAATGCTCAAATGATGACGAAAGTTATGTCTAGCAAACCTGCTCGCTAAAGTCATCTTGTTTTGGGTAAAGGGTTTATACCCGATGAAATGCTCAATTGATGACAATCGTTATGGTCGAGCAAATTTGCTCGCCAAAGTCATCTTGTTTTTGGGTAAAAAGGTGTTATACCCAATGAAAATGCTTAAATTATGAACGAAAGCAATTTCGAGCAAATTTGCTCTGCCCAACAACAAAAAAAAGTATCTTTTTTTGGTTAATGTTTATACCCTATGAAAAGCTCAAATGATGACAAAAGTTTAGTCGATGCAAATTTGCTTTCCAAAGTATCTTCTTTTTGGTAATAGGGATATAGAGCCGATAAAATGCTAAAATGAAGATGATAGTCATGTCGTGCAAAACTGCTGCCAAAGTAATTCTTATTTTTGGTAAAGGTTTGCCACCCGATGAAATGCATCAAATGATGGCGAAAGTAATGTCAGCAAATTCGCTCGCCACGTATCTTGTTTTGGGTAAACTGTTTATACCCGATGAAAAGCTCAAATGATAACGAAAGTTTTGTTCGACAAATCTGCTCAGCCAAAGGTATCTTGTTTTTTTAAAGGGTTTATACCAAATTAAATGCTCAAATAATGATGAAAGTTATTTGAGAAATCTCCTTCGACAAGAACCTTGTTTTGGGTAAGGGTTTATAGCCGATGAAATGCTCCAATGATGACTATATTTTATGTCGAGAAATTTGACTCGCCCTAGGTATCTTGTTTTGGGTAAGGGTTTATACCCTATAAAATTCTCAAATGATGACGAAAGTTTTGTCGAGCAAATCTGCTCGCTAAAGGTATCTTGTTTTGGGTAAAGGGAATAATACCCAAGAAAGCTCATAAGATGCGAAAGTTATGTGAGCAAATCTGGTCGCTAAAGTCATCTTGTTTTGGTAAGGGTTATACCATGAAATGCTCAATTGATGACGAAAGATATGTCTAGCAAATTTGCTCAAGCCAAAGGTATCTTGTTTTTGGTAAATGGGTTATACTACTCGATTAAATTTCAGATGATTACAGAAAGTTATGTCAAGCAAATCTGCATGCAAAATATCTTGTTTTGTGTAAAGTTTTATACCTAATGAATGCTCAAATACTATGAAAGTTTATGTTGAGCAATTTTCCTCGCCCAAAGGTATTGTTTTAGTTAATTTATAGCCAATGAAAAGTCAAATGATGAAATGAAAGTTATTCGAGCAAATCTGCGTCGCCAAGGGTATCTTGTTCTTGGTAACGGTTTAACCCGATTAAATGCGACAAAAGAGATAAAGTTTTGTCAAGCAAATCTGCTCGCCAAAATCTAGCTCTCCAAAGTATCTGTTTTGGTAACGGTTTTAATTACCCGATTAAATGCTCAAATTATGACGAAAGTTAAGTCGAGCAAAATCTGCTCGCCAAAGTCATCTGTTTTGGGTAAAAGCTTTACACCTGATAGTGAAATGCCAAATGATGACGAAAGTTATGTCCATTTGAATTTGCTCGCCAAAGTATCATGTATTAGAGTAAAGGGTATTTACCGATGAAATGCTATAAATGATGACGAAAGTTATGGTCGACAAATCCTGCTCGCCAATGGTTTGGTAAAGGGTTTATAACCAGAATTGCTTAAATGAAACAAAGTTATGATCGAGCAAATCTGCTCGCCAAAGGTATCTTGTTTTGGGTTAAAGGTTTTGATACCAGATGAAATGCTCAAAAGATGACGAAATGTTTATGTCGATAAATCTGCTCGCGCAAAGGTAACGTGTTTTGGGTAAGGTTCAACCCGAATGAAATGCTCAAATGATGACGGAATGTTATGTCCGAGCAAGTCTGCTCGCCAAAGGTATCTATTTTGGGTAAAGGGTTTTCTACCCGTCAAAATTCTAATATGATACGAAAGTTAAGTTACCAAATCTGCTCGCTAATGTTTGTAAAGGGTTTATACTCGATGAAATACTCAATGTTGACGAAAGTTTAGTCTAGCAAACTGCTCGTCTAAAGTCATCTGTTTTGGGTAAAGGTTTTATACCCGATGAAATTCACAATTGATGACTGATAAGTTTATGTCGAGCAAATTTGCCCGCCAAAGTCATCTTGTTTTGGGTAAAAGGTTTAGTACCCGATGAAATGCTTAAATATGACGAAGCATGTCGAACAAATTTGCTCGCCAAAGTGTATTCATGTTTTGGGTTAGATGGTTTATACCCTATGAAAAGCTCAAATGAATGACGAAAGTTATTCGAGCAAATTTGCTTGCCAAAGTAACTTCTTTGTGTAAAGTGATATACCCGGATTAAATGCTAAAATGATGCTATAGTCATGTCCGTGCAAACTGCTTGCCAAAGGAAACTTTATTTTGTAAAGGGTTTGTAACCCGATGCTGCTCAAATGATGGCGAAAGTTATGTCGAGAAATTGCTCGCCAAGAAGTATATTGTTTTGGGAAAACGGTTATGATACCCCGAAGAAAGCTCAAATGATAACGAAAGTTAAGTCGAGCAAATCTGCTCTGCCAAAGGATCTTTGCTTTGGGTAAAGGGTTTAATACCAGATGAAATCTCAAATTAATCGATGATAGTTATGTTGAGAAATCTCCCCTCGCCAAAGGGATATGTTTTGTTAAGGGTTTATAGCCGCTGAATGCCCCATGATGACTAAAGTTTTATGTCTAGAAATTCTGCTCCGCACATGAGGAACTGTTTGGGTAATGGGTTTATACCCGATTGAAATTCTCAAAGTGATGATATGTCGAGCAAATCAGCTCGCTAAAGGTATCTTTTTTGGTAAAGGGTTTATACCCAATGAAAAGCTCAAGATGACGAAAGTTAAGTGGAGCAAATTCTGGTCGCTCAAAGTCAATCTTGTTTTGGTTAAAGGGTTTATACCCGATGAAATGCTCTATGGATGAGAAAGATCAAGTCGAGCAAATTTGCTCGCCAAGGTATCTTTTTTTGGTAAATGGGTTATACTCGATGAACGTGTTTTGGGTAAAGGGTTTATACCCAATGAAATGCTCAAATGATGACGAAAGTTATGTTGAGAAAATCTGCTCGCCAAAGGTATCTTATTTTGGGTAAAGGGTTTATACCCGATGAAATGCTCAAATGATGACGAAAGTTATTTCAAGCAAATCTGCTCGCTAATGGTTTGGATAAAGGGTTTATACCTGAAGAAATGCTCAAATGATGACGAAAGTTATGTCGAGCAAATCTGCTCGCCAAAGTCATCTTGTTTTGGGTAAAAGCTTTATACCTGATGAAATGCTCAAATGATGACGAAAGTTATGTCGAGTAAATTTGCTCGCCAAAGGTATCTTGTTTTAGGTAAAGGGTTTATACCCGATGAAATGCTCAAATGATGACAAAAGTTATGTCGAGCAAATCTGCTCGCTAATGGTTTGGGTAAAGGGATTAGACCCAATAAAATGCTCAAATGATGACGAAAGCTATGTCGAGCAAATCTGCTCGCCAAAGGCATCTTGTTCTGGGTAAAGGGTTTATACCCGATGAAATGCTTAAATAATGACAACAGTTATGTCGAGAAAATCTGCTCGCCAAAAGGGTTTATACCCGATGAAATGCTCAAATGATGATGAAAGTTATGTCGAGCAAATCTGCTCGCCAAAGGTATCTTGTTTTGGGTAAAGGTTTTATACCTGATGAAATGCTCAAATGATGACGAATGTTATGTCGAGCAAATCTGCTCGCCAAAGGTATCGTGTTTTGGGTAAAGGGTTCATACCCGATGAAATGCTCAAATGATGACGAATGTTATGTCGAGCAAGTCTGCTCGCCAAAGGTATCTTATTTTGGGTAAAGGGTTTATACCCGATCAAATGCTCAAATGATGACGAAAGTTATGTTGAGCAAATCTGCTCGCTAATGGTTTGGGTAAAGGGTTTATACCCGATGAAATGCTCAAATGATGACGAAAGTTATGTCGAGCAAATCTGCTCGCTAAAGTCATCTTGTTTTGGGTAAAGGGTTTATACCCGATGAAATGCTCAATTGATGACGAAAGTTATGTCGAGCAAATTTGCTCGCCAAAGTCATCTTGTTTTGGGTAAAAGGTTTATACCCGATGAAATGCTCAAATGATGACGAAAGTTATGTCGAGCAAATTTGCTCGCCAAAGGTATCTTGTTTTGGGTAAATGGTTTATACCCGATGAAATGCTCAAATGATGATGAAAGTTATGTCGAGCAAATCTGCTCGCCAAAGGTATCTTGTTTTGGGTAAAGGGTTTATACCAGATGAAATGCTCAAATAATGACGAAAGTTATGTCGAGGAAATCTCCTCGCCAAAGGTATATTGTTTTGGGTAAGGGTTTTTAGCCGATGAAATGCTCAAATGATGACTAAAGTTATGTCGAGAAAATCTGCTCGCCAAAGGTAGCTTGTTTTGGGTAACGGGTTTATACCCGATAAAATTCTCAAATGATGACGAAAGTTATGTCGAGCAAATCTGCTCGCTAAAGGTATCTTGTTTTGGGTAAAGGGTTTATACCCAATGAAATGCTCAAATGATGACGAATGTTATGTGGAGCAAATCTGGTCGCTAAAGTCATCTTGTTTTGGGTAACGGGTTTATACCCGATAAAATTCTCAAATGATGACGAAAGTTATGTCGAGCAAATCTGCTCGCTAAAGGTATCTTGTTTTGGGTAAAGGGTTTATACCCGATGAAATGCTCAATTAATGACGAAAGATATGTCGAGCAAATTTGCTCGCCAAAGGTATCTTGTTTTGGGTAAATGGGTTATACCCGATGAAATTCTCAAATGATGACGAAAGTTATGTCAAGCAAATCTGCTCGCCAAAGGTATCTTGTTTTGGGTAATTGGTTTATACCTGATGAAATGCTCAAATAATGACGAAAGTTATGTTGAGCAAATTTCCTCGCCAAAGGTATCTTGTTTTAGGTAAGGGTTTATAGCCAATGAAATGCTCAAATGATGATGAAAGTTATGTCGAGCAAATCTGCTCGCCAAAGGTATCTTGTTTTGGGTAACGGGTTTATACCCGATGAAATGCGCAAATGATGATGAAAGTTATGTCAAGCAAATCTGCTCGCCAAAATCTGCTCACCAAAGGTATCTTGTTTTGGGTAAAGGGTTTATACCCGATGAAATGCTCAAATGATGATGAAAGTTATGTCGATCAAATCTGCTCGCCAAAGGTATCTTGTTTTGGGTAACGGGTTTATACCCGATGAAATGCTCAAATGATGACGAAAGTTATATCGAGCTAATCTGCTTGCCAAAATCTGCTCGCCAAAGGTATCTTGTTTTGGGTAAAGGGTTTATACCCGATGAAATGCTCAATTGATGACGAAGGTTATGTCGAGCAAATTTGCTCGCAAAAGTCGTCTTGTTTTGGGTAAAGGGTTTGTACCTGATGAAATGCTCAATTGATGACGAAGGTTATGTCGAGCAAATCTCTTCGCCAAAGGTATCTTATTTTGGGTTAGGGTTTATAGCCGATGAAATGCTTACATGATGACTAAAGTTATGTCGAGCAAATCTGCTCGCCAAATGTATCTTGTTTTGGTTAATGGGTTTATACCCGATGAAATGCTCAAGTGATGAAGAAAGTTATGTCCAGCAAATCTGCTCGCCAAAGGTATCTTGTTTTGGGTAAAGGGTTTGTACCCGATGAAATGCTTAAATGATGACGAAAGTTATGTCGAGCAAATCTGCTCGCCAAAGTCATCTTGTTTTGGGTAAAGGGTTTATACCCGATGAATTGCTTAAATGATGACGAAAGTTATGTCGAGCAAATCTGCTCTCCAAAGGTATATTGTTTTTGGTAAAGGTTTTATACCTGATGAAATGCTAAAATAATGACGGATGTTATGTCGAGCAAATTTGATCGCCAATGGTGTCGTGTTTTGGGTTAAGGGTTTATACCCGTTGAAATGCTGAAATGATGACGAAAGTTATGTTGAGCAAATCTGCTCGCCAAAGGTATCTTGTTTTGGGTAAAGGGTTTGTACTCAATGAAATGCTCAAATGATGACGAAAGTTATGTCGAGCAAATCTGCTCGCTAATGGATTAGGTAAAGGGATTAAACCTGATAAAATGCTCAAATGATGACGAAAGTTATGTCGAGCAAATCTGCTCGCCAAAGGTATCTTATTTTGGGTAAAGGGTTTATACCCGATGAAAAGCTCAAATGATGACGAAAGTTATGTCGAGCAAATCTGCTCGCCAAAGGTATCTTGTTTTGGGTAAAGGGTTTATACCAGATGAAATGCTCAAATAAGTACGAAAGTTATGTCGAGGAAATCTCCTCGCCGAAGGTATATTGTTTTAGGTAAGGGTTTTTAGCCGATGAAATGCTCAAATGATGACCAAAGTTATGTCGAGAAAATTTGCTCGCCAAAGGTAGCTTGTTTTGGGTAACGGGTTTATACCCGATAAAATTCTCAAATGATGACGAAAGTTATGTCGAGCAAATCTGCTCGCTAAAGGTATCTTGTTTTGGGTAAAGGGTTTATACCCGATGAAATGCTCAATTAATGACGAAAGATATGTCCGAGCAAATCAGGCGCGCAAAGGAATCCATGGTTTTGGTAAATGGGTTTATATGCGATTAAATGCTCAAATGATGATGAAACTTATGTCGCGCAAATCTGCTCGCCAAACATATCTTGTTTTGGGTAAAGGGTTTATACCCGATGAAATGCTCAAATGATGACCAAAGTTATGTCGAGCAAATCTGCTCGCCAAAGGTAATATTTGTTTTGGTAAAAGGTTTAACAAGATAGAAATGCACAAATGATGACGAAAGTTATGTCGAGCAAATCTGCTCGCCAAAGGTATCCTGTTTTGGGTAAGGTTTATACCCGATGAAATGCTCAAATGATGACGAAAGTTATGTCAAACAAACATGCTCGCCAAAGGTATCTTGTTTTGTGTAAAGGGTTAATACACGATGAAATGCTCAAATGATGACGAAATTTATGTCGAGCAAGTTTGCTCGCTAAAGGTAACTTGTTTTGGGTAAAGGGTGTATAGCCGATGAAATGCTCAAATGATGACGAAATTTATGTCTAGCAAATCTACTCTCCAAAGGTATCTTGTTTTGGGTAAAGGGTTTATACCTGAAGAAATGCTCAAATGATGACGAAAGTTATGTCAAGCAAATCTGCTCGCCAATGGTATCTTGTTTTGGATAAAGGGTTTATACCCGATGAAATGCTCAAATGATGACGAAAGTTATGTCGAGCAAATTTGCTAGCCAAAGGTATCTTGTTTTAGGTAAAGGGTTTATAGCCGATGAAATTCACAAATGATGACGAAAGTTATGTCGAGAAAATCTGCTCGCCAAAGGTATCTTGTTTTGGGTATGGTTTTATACCCGATGAAATGCTCAAATGATGACAAAAGTTATGTCAAACAAATTTGCTCACCAAAGGTATCTTGTTTTTGGGGTAACGAGGGTTTATACCCCGATGAAAATGTTCAAAATGATGACGAAATTATGTTCCAAGCAAATCTTGCTCGGCCAAAGGCATCTGTGTTTGGGGTAAAGTGTTTATACCCGATTAAAATGCTCAAATGATGACGAAAGTTATGAGTCGAGCAAATTTGCTCCGCGAAAGTATCTTGTTTTTTAGGTAAAGGATTATAGCCGATGATAATGCGCAAATGATGACGAAACATTTATGTCTAGCAAATCACGCCAAAGGTATCTGTTGTTGGGTAAAGGGTTTAAACCCCGATGAAATTCTCAAATGATACGAAAGTTTATGTCAGCAAATATCTCGCCAAAGGTATCTTGTTTGTGTAAAGGGTTAATACACGATGAATGCCTCAAATGATGACGAAAGTTACGTAAAGCAAATCTGCTCCCAAAAGTATCAAGTTTTGAGAAAGGGTTTACCACCGATGAAATGCTCAAATGAATGACGGAAAGTTATTCCGAGCAAATTTTCTCGCCAAAGTATCTTGTTTTTGGGTAAAGGGTGTAATAGCCGATGAAATGCTCAACATGATGACGAAAGTTATGTCAAGCAAATCTGCTCGCCAAAGTAATCTTGTTTTGGGTAAAGGTTTTATACCTGATGAAATGCTCAAATGATGACGAATGTTATGTCGAGCAAATTCTGCTCGCCAAAGGTATCGTGTTTTGGGTAAAGGGTTTATACTTGATGAAATGCTCAAATGATGACGAAAGTTATGTCGAGCAAATTTGCTTTGCCAAGGTAATCTTATTTTGGGTAAAAGGGTTATAGCCGCTTGAAATCTCAAATGAATGATGAAAGTTTGTCGAAAAAATCTGCTCTGCCAAGGTATCTTGTTTGGTAAAGGTTTTAATACCCGATGAAATGCTCAAATGATGACGAAAGTTTTTCGAGCAAATCTTGCACGCCAAAGGTATTTATTGTGTAAATGGGTTAATACCCGATGAAATGTTCAAATGAGTACGGAAAGTTATGTTGAAACAAATATGCTCGCCAAAGGGCATAATCTACTTGGGATAAAGGTTGATACCCGATGAAAATGCTCACATGAGGACGAAAGTTAGTCGAACAAATTTGACTACTGCACCGTACTTCTAGATAGTACAGATGACTCAAGCACGAGTTATGGCGTAGCCACACTGTCAAATTGCTCCAAGGTATACTTCACTGTGACGAAAGATTCTCTACATGAATCTCTCTAGCAGAGCGATTTTACCGGCTGCCAAATAGGTATCTCATGAGTAGATTTAGGAGATCTCAAACACACGTATAGTTGTATACATCCGCGATAGATCACTCAGCGACCGATATATCTTGACACTCACTACTATCATTCTGGAGTACGAGGGTCTACCACATCTGTGGAGATTTCGCACACACACGCACCTGTTTTTATATTCAGATGATGGTGAGAGGTGTTTCTTCACACTTTGCTCAGCTTAAGTTATAGGCTCAAAACTTGCATCTGGCACAGACATATAAGAGATTTCCATATTCTCACTGGCGCTAGCAATGGTGTCATCTCGTAGCTCTCGTGCTCTCTCATATGCGAGGGAACGGTATTCAGTGTTTAGTGGTATCTAAGAAAAGTTGATCTCAATAGCACCGCTATTAGTGAATAAGACACTATGTCATATTTAATGACCCTACTTGATCAGAACTCAGGATACATCTCTGTACAAGAGTCGCATACTGTGTCTTCTTATGTCCGGGAGCGAGTGTAATGTCTCTGTCTATATGGGTTCTCCAACGGTAGAGTTTTATCTAAACCGCGCAACATAACATAGAGTGCTCACACAATTGGAAGTGTCAGGCGAGAAGCTGTATTTCATTCGCGATTATGATCGAGAGAGTTTGATTACGTCTCACACACGAGATTCATGCTTCTGAGGTTTTGGTAAAGGGTTATTGCCGTTGAAAATGCTCCCAAATGATGACGAAAGTTATGTCGAGCAAATCTGCTTGCCAAAGGATTCTTTATCTCTGGTTGAGATCACTTGAGTTAAGAGTTCTTTATTATTACCGACTAATATCTTAAGAGAGTTCCGTCTTTGAGATACTGAGATCTAGTATAGACCGGGGATGGGCCAGTTAGTACAATATGAGCATAGCTAGCTCTAAAGTGGTGATCGTAATTATAGTTTCTACTTCTGAGTATTGTTAGTCATCAAGGTGTGTCACATCACTTAATTCGATGAAATCCAATAGTGAATATACGAGAATTCATGCTATCCTCATATAGGCTGGCGACTAGGAGAGCCTGCTCGAGCCAAAATATCATGTTTTGAGTAAAGGGTTTACACCGATGGAAGATGCTCAAATGATGACGAAAGAGTTAATGTCGAGCAAATTTGCTCGCCAAAGGTATCTTGTTTTGGGTAAAGGGTGTATAGCCGATGAAATGCTCAAATGATGACGAAATTTATGTCTAGCAAATCTAACCCGCCAAAGGGTATCTTGTTTTGGTAATGGTTTATAAAACTGAAGAAATGCTCAAATGATGACGGAAAGTATGTCGAGCATATCTGCTCGACAAAGTATCATTGTTTTGGGTAAAGGGTTTATACCCGATGAAATGCTCAAATGATGACGAAAGTTATGTCGAGCAAATTTGCTTGCCAAAGGTATCTTATTTTGGGTAAAGGGTTTATAGCCGATGAAATTCTCAAATGATGATGAAAGTTATGTCGAAAAAATCTGCTCGCCAAAGGTATCTTGTTTTGGGTAAGGTTTTATACCCGATGAAATGCTCAAATGATGACGAAAGTTATGTCGAGCAAATCTGCTCGCCAAAGGTATCTTATTTTGTGTAAAGGGTTTATACCCGATGAAATGTTCAAATGATTACGAAAGTTATGTGAAACAAATCTGCTCGCCAAAGGCATCTTACTTTGGGTAAAGGGTTTATACCCGATGAAATGCTCAAATGATGACGAAAGTTATGTCGAACAAATTTGCTCGCCAAAGGTATCTTGTTTTAGGTAAAGGGTTTATAGCCGATGAAATGCTCAAAAGATCACGAAAGTAATGTCGGGCAAATCAGCTCGCTAAAGGTATCTTGTTTGGGTAAAGGGTTTGTACCCGATGAAATTCCTCAAATAAGATCCAAAGTAATGTCGAGTAATCTGGGTTGCCAAAGGTAACCTTGTTTTGGGTAAGGGTTTATATGCGATGAATGCTCCAAATGATATGAAAAAGTTATGTCCGCACATCTGCTCGCCAAGAATATCTGTGTTTAGTGGGTAAAGGGTTTATTACCCTATGAAAGTGTACAAATGATGACGAAAGTTATGGTCAAGGCAAATCTGCACGCCAAAGTAATTTCTGTTTTGGGTAAAGGTTTTACCACCCGAGAAATGCTCAAATGATGACGAAAGTTATGTCAAGCAAATCTGTTCGCCAAAGGTATCTTGTTTTTGGTAAAGGGTTTATTGCCGTTGAAATGCTCAAATGATGACGAAAGTTATGTCGAGCAAATCTGCTTGCCAAAGGTATCCTGTTTTAGGTAAGGTTTATACCCGATGAAATTCTCAAATGATGACGAAAGTTATGTCGAGCAAATATGCTCGCCAAAGGTATCTTGTTTTGTGTAAAGGGTTAATACACGATGAAATGCTCAAATGATGACGAAAGTTACGTAGAGCAAATCTGCTCGCCAAAAGTATCATGTTTTGAGTAAAGGGTTTACACCCGATGAAATGCTCAAATGATGACGAAAGTTATGTCGAGCAAATTTGCTCGCCAAAGGTATCTTGTTTTGGGTAAAGGGTGTATAGCCGATGAAATGCTCAAATGATGACGAAATTTATGTCTAGCAAATCTACTCGCCAAAGGTATCTTGTTTTGGGTAAAGGGTTTATACCTGATGAAATGCTCAAATGATGACGAAAGTTATGTCGAGCAAATCTGCTCGCCAAAGGTATCTTGTTTTGGGTAAAGGGTTTATACCCGATGAAATGCTCAAATGATGACGAAAGTTATGTCGAGCAAATTTGCTTGCCAAAGGTATCTTATTTTGGGTAAAGGGTTTATAGCCGATGAAATTCTCAAATGATGATGAAAGTTATGTCGAAAAAATCTGCTCGCCAAAGGTATCTTGTTTTGGGTAAGGTTTTATACCCGATGAAATGCTCAAATGATGACGAAAGTTATGTCGAGCAAATCTGCTCGCCCAAAGGATACTATATTTTGTGTAAAGGATTTATAAAAACCCAATGAAATGTTCAAATGATTACGAAATAGTTATGTGAAACAAATCCCGTGCACGCCAAAAGGCAGTCCATACTTTGGTAAGGGGTTTATACCTGATAAAAATGCTCCAAATAGATAAGACAAAGTTATTGTCGAACAAATTTGCTCGTCCCAAAGTATCTTGTTTATGGTAAAGGGTTTATCGCAGATAATGCTCAAATGATGACGAAATTTGATGTCTAGCCATTCTCGCCAAAGTATCTTGTTTGGGGTAAAGTATTATACCACCCGAGTGAAATCTTCAATAATGACGAAAGTTATGTCGAGTAAATCTGGTTGCCAAAGGTATCTTGTTTTGGGTAAAGGGTTTATATGCGATGAAATGCTCAAATGATGATGAAAGTTATTACCGCGCAAATCTGCTCGCCAAGATATCTTGTTTTGGGTAAAGGGTTTATACCCTATGAAATGTTCAAATGATGACGAAAGTTATGTCAAGCAAATCTGCTCGCCAAAGGTATTTTATTTTGGGTAAAGGTTTTAAACCCGATGAAATGCTCAAATGATGACGAAAGTTATGTCGAGCAAATTTGTTCGCCAAAGGTATCTTGTTTTTGGTAAAGGGTTTATTGCCGTTGAAATGCTCAAATGATGACGAAAGTTATGTCGAGCACATCGGCTTGCCACAGGTTACCTGTTTTAAGGTAAGTTTTATACCCGATAAATTCTCAGAATGATGAGAAAGTTTATGCGAGCAAATATGCCTCGACACAGGATATCTTGTTTTGTGTAAAGGGTTAATACACGATGAAATGCTCAAATGATGACGAAAGTTACGTAGAGCAAATTTGCTCGCCAAAAGTATCTTGTTTTGAGTAAAGGGTTTATACTCGATGAAATGCTCAAATGATGACGAAAGTTATGTCGAGCAAATTTGCTCGCCAAAGGATATCTCGCCAAAGGTATCTTGTTTTGGGTAATTGGTTTATACCTGATGAAATGCTCAAATAATGACGAAAGTTATGTTGAGCAAATTTCCTCGCCAAAGGTATCTTGTTTTGTGTAAGGGTTTATAGCCAATGAAATGCTCAAATGAGGATGAAAATTATGTCGAGCGAATCTTCTCGCCAATGGTTTGGGTAAAGGGTTTATACCCGATGAAATACTCAAAAGATGACGAAAGTTATGTCGAGTAAATCTGCTCGCCAAAGGTATCTTGTTTTGGGTAAATGTTTTATACCTGATGAAATGCTCAAATGATGACGAATTATGTCGAGCAAATCTGCTCGCCAAAGGTATCATGTTTTGGGTAAAGGGTTCATACCCGATGAAATGCTCAAATAATGACGAAAGTTATGTCGAGCAAATCTGCTCGCCAAAGGTATCTTGTTTTGGGTAAAGGGTTTATACCCGATGAAATACTCTAATGATGACGAAAGTTATGTCGAGCAAATCTATTCGCTAAAGTCATCTTGTTTTGGGTAAAGGGTTTATACCCGATGAAATGCTAAATTAATGACGAAGGTTATGTCGAGCAAATTTGCTCACCAAAGTCATCTTGTTTTGGGTAAAAGGTTTATACCTGATGAAATGCTAAAATGATGAAGAAAGTTATGTCGAGCAAATTTGCTCACCAAAGGTATCTTGTTTTGTGTAAATGGTTTATACCTGAGGAAACGCTCAAATGATGATGAAAGTTATGTCGAGCAAATCTGCTCGCCAATGGTATCTTGTTTTGGGTAAAGGGTTTATACCTGAAAAAATGCTCAAATAATGACGAAAGTTATGTCGAGCAAATATCCTCGCCAAAGGTATCTTGTTTTGGGTAAGGGTTTATAGCCGATGAAATGCTCAAATAATGACGAAAGTTATGTCGAGCAAATATCCTCGCCAAAGGTATCTTGTTTTGGGTAAGGGTTTATAGCCGATGAAATGCTCAAATGATGACTAAAGTTATGTCGAGCAAATCTGCTCGCCAAAGGTATCTTATTTTGGGTAACGGGTTTATACCCGATGAAATGCTTAAATGATGACAAAAGTTATGTCGAGCAAATCTGCTCGCGAATGGTTTGGGGTAAAGGGTTTATACTAGATGAAATGCTCAAATGATGACGAAAGTTATGTCGAGCAAATCTGCTCGCCAAAGGTATCTTGTTTTGGGTAAAGGTTTTATACCCGATAAAATGCTCAAATGATGACGAAATTTATGTCGAGCAAATCGGCTCGCCAAAGTCATCTTATTTTGGGTAAAGGGTTTATACCCGATGAAATGCTCAAATGATGACAAAAGTTATGTCGAGCAAATTTGCTTGCCAAAGGTATCTTCTTTTGGGAAAAGGGATTATACCCGATAAAATGCTAAAATGATGATGATAGTCATGTCGTGCAAATCTGCTTGCCAAAGGTATCTTGTTTTGGGTAAAGGGTTTATACCCGATGAAATGCTCAAATGATGACAAAAGTTATGTCGAGCAAATCTGCTCTCCCAAGGTATCTTGTTTTGGGTAAAGGTTTTATACCGGATGAAATGCTCAAACGATGACGAATGTTATGTCGAGCAAATCTGCTCGCCAAAGGTATCGTGTTTTGGGTAAAGGGTTTGTACCGAATGGTTTGGCGAATGGTTTGGG
>BQNB010001235.1:34120-84120 GCA_026074375.1 Tanacetum coccineum
CGCCTATTTCTGCTAAACCAACCAAACGGACCCCTTTGTTGTCTTCTCTTAACCCAAACGCACCCTTATGTTTTTCCGCTAACCCCAAACACCCTCGTACGGTTTAACTGCTAACCCAAACGCACCCTATACATGTTTCTACAAAACCAAACGTACCCTAATCTGGTAAACCCAGATCCAAATGCACCCTTGGTTGTCTAATAGCCAACTAAACACCCCCTTTGTGGTGCTATAAACCAAAACGCACCCTTGTGGGTGGTTGGCAGCCAAACGCACCCTTGGGGTGGCTGAACAGCCAAACCAACGCACCCTTGGCGGTGAAAAACACAAACCAAACCGCACCCTCTCGGTGTTAACAGCAAGCAAACGCACCCTATTTCATTTCTATCATAAACCAACCGCACCCTGATGGATTTTTATTAAACCCAAAACGCACCCTAACTGATGAAACACAAACCAACGCACCCTAACGGCTGACCCGAAACCCAACGCACCCTTTTCTCTACTAACCCCACAACCAAACACCCCCATGAGCTGTTAAACCCACACCCGAACACCCCTATAGGCTGCCAAACACCAAACGCACCCTTGGCTGATGATTCTATGAAACAAACACACCTTGTTGCGTTTTTCTGTCAAACCAAACAAACGCACCCTTCAGGTGGCTGTTACAGCCAACCGAACGCACCCTAATATATTTATAACCTAAAACCAACACACCCCGGGTTGGTTTCGGTCGAGCCAAACGCACCCTTTTTGGTGGTGGTTGCGGCTGTTGCAGCCATGGTGTGGTGAGGCAGTGATGATGATAATGAAGGTGGTGTTATGAAGATGGTACGATGATGACGATGATGGTGGTGTCGGTGGGGTGGCAGTGGGGTGTGGTGTAGTGGTGGCGGAGATGATGATGTTGTTGGTGGTGACAGGGGTGTTATGATGATGATGATGATGATGGCAGCGACGGCGGTGGTGGGTGGTGTGGAGGTGGTGGCGCGTGGAGGCGAGTGATCTAGTGGATCAAATAGATCGGGTGGCAGGGATGCTTTTGGGACTCGGCCGGAAAAGTCGGCCGAAAAAGTTTTCCGGCGACGGCGACGGTGGTGGCCGGAATCCGGCGGTCGGCGGTGGCCGAAAAAGATGGGAGAGATGTATGTGTGTGTGTTTTTATAAAATGAAATGAAAAGAAAATGTATAAAATTTATATATATATATATAACATTATTAAAAGTTATAAAATAAAAGTGTCAAGTCTCAATTAGTTTGGGGTTCATTTTGTAACTATTTTCTAGGGACCAAAAGTGTAACTTTTGAGTATTATTTTGTAAAATAGTCGTTCGGGACTCGTTTGAGCCGCTTAACGGATGAATTAAAATACGAAACCTGCGCCATTGCGTTCGGAATCATTTTTCCGATAAAAATAAGTATTTACTTGATAATATTTCATAAATATTTTTATAACATTTATAAAAATATTTGTTATTTACTTGGTGACTCGGTTAAAATAAAAACGAATTTTAACTCGGATATTCGCGTTATCAACAATGATTAAATAAATAAAATATTAAATGTTTTTATTTAATATTTTTTTTAAATGTTTAGTGATAATTAAAAATAAACTTAATTATTTTTGTGTCGGTACACGTTGCGTGCAATTTCCAAAATTTTGCGAGGCTGTTTTAGCCCTCTTCTGCTTGTTTTCAAGTCTCGGGTAAAACTAAAAAGTTGTCTGAAATATCGTTTTACATCAATTTGCTTTAGGGTCCGAATCGTGAAAACGTGATTTAGTGGTTTGTTTTTGATAAATCAACTATGAATTAATATATATCCTTTTTCGCTTTCGAATCAAATAAGTTAAAAATAACTTTGTACTCGAGGTGTGTAATAATAAATACAATTTATTATTGAAATATGTTCCGAAAATTTTACCAGTTATGCGGTAATCGTTTTTATGTGACAATAAAAGACCAAAAGTCAATAAGTCAAGTCAGACTCGAAAAGTCCAAGGTTAAAATAGTCCTTTAAAATTTTGAAAATTCCCGGATGTTACAGTACCTACCCCTTAAAGAAATCTCGTCCCGAGATTAAATTTGTGTTAACCGTTTGTGTGACCAAGAAAAGATTTAAAACTTAGTAAACCCGTTCTAAACAAGACGCTGATAACTTTATTCAGCGAAATTCGATATTTTGACATTTCTTAGTATATACCAAAAATTTTGGCTAGGTTTGACCAGGACATTCAATCTATCAAAATGGGCACCTCAAAATAAATCATTACAGATCTCATGACCGATATAACCGCGTTATAAGGACAGTCTCATTATAGTGAAAACCTCAAGAAGAAAGTGTAGTCGCGTGAGTATGTTTGTATAAGTTTCTAAATGTCCGAGGACGGAGTCTCGTTTCTGCTATCTGCAATGTTCGATGATTCACATCAACGTGGCTTATGGATGTAAGTACCCAACTTACTTGGCAGTACTAGGATGTATCACGACCTAAGTCTTCCTACTAGTGGCCCGAAATGAATAGTCCGACTATCTATTTCGTCGATAGGTGTTTATCTCGTTTAAGGTGGGGTTGCATTACCTATTGGCTAAAGTTGTATCAGTCGGGACCGCTCCAGGACCCAACCACGGCAACTATAACGACGATAACTATAACAAACGGTGATGGGATGCAGAGGGTGAGGACCCCCCGAGAAACAATATCCCCAGAATAAAGTTCAACAAATGAGAGGAGCTCGCGGGAGAGCTTATGCGATGGACGGCGGAATATGGTACTCAGTCGTTAGTTCGAGGATGAATCAACTCCATTAGTTCAAGTGTGTAACAAGTCTGTTAGTTCCACGAACAGTTCGTGATCGCGAGGATTAGCAACGGCAAAAGTAATAACTTAAGAATGAGATAAGGTAGTTCCAAGCGAGGCCTTAAGATTTCTGCGGAGTGGCAAGACACTATTGTGCTTCTAAACCTTTTTAACGGATTCCGGTGATTATCGGGTTCGAGTTCATACTCGTGTCATATTGGATACCATTAAGCCCACTCATTTATAATTCATTACTTACATAAAGGAGCGTCCTAATTTATGTAAGTAAGAAATGATAAACTTATGGTTCGGGGATTTACAATTTCTTTATTTAACTGAAGAGGCGTCCCAATCCTTTCAAATAAAGAGATTATAAATCATCCTACTTAATAATTTCCGATGCAATACGCGTACTCACATAACCTTCAAGGTGAAATAGTTAGGTTTTGATCATAGTTTAGCTTAGTTTTACTCGCTTGAATCCTTTCAAGTGAGATTTTAATTCCGCATATTAGCTTTCTCGTAGTCTATCTTTTCTTTGTGCCTTTTGTTTTGTAAATCACTCTTTCGTTCACCATCATGATGTATGAAAGACCACCAACCACACCCTTTCAAAACCTCTCGAACACAACTTCTCCATACATAAGTATATCCTTGGTGTTCAAACAACATCAAGATGAAAATATTATACGCATGCGTGGACTCGTTTCAAATCATTAATCAAAAGAGTTCCTCATCAAGGCCTCGATTTATTGTACCTTACTCAATTCTTTTATGATACATGTCAATCGACTATACCCCGAATGGACTTGGATTTGAACAGACGTGAACCTTGGGGAATTATGTGGTGAGAAAGATGGGAAGACCATAGAAATTATCGCCCAAGGCAAAAAGAATGGGACAACCACCAAAACATTATTTTGAACAAAGATAGTAGCAAATTTGAAGGCTCAAGCAAAAAGATTATTTAGAAATGAGGATGTTTGTGTTGAGATGCATAGAGGTATAGCATGGGACAAGGTGGAAAATTTAGACCCACAAAGTACCCCACAAGTCCTCCCATTATTTAAGGAATACACACCGCTCGTGACTTGCACCACGGAGTAAGGAGAGAGACTTTAGGAACCTGATAGAGGTAGAACCTCTGGCACGAAAAACAACTAGAGATTTAGGCTTGAATACTTGTAATCATGACATTCCTCTTAGTTCTAGGGAAGTTCCAAGTTTTGATAAAACAAAGCCTCAACCACAACCCTTACCAAATTGCCCACCTTTAGATATAAGTCTAGGAGACAAAAGACGCATCAAACTACCCATCAAATCACATAGTCCGGATAGTTTTAGGATGAAGGAAGTAGATCATTTGACCAATCATACACCGCCTTCACCTTACGTGGCATCTCTCCACCCTAAGGATACGTATTGCTATTATCACCCATGCATTAGCGACCCCAAGAAACATTATGGATTTAAACCAGGTTTATTAGGACATAGTGGATCCCTAGGTGTTGATTTTTCGAAATTGGAGATGATAGAAGATGATTCGGAATTAGAATCTAAGGAAGTTTATTTTCTAGGAAGAGGACTTAATTCACCCGTTAGGCCAAAAGAAGTAGAGAAGGTTAGGATTAAAGAAACACGCCATTTGGAGCATATAATTTAACAACTAATTTTTCAGCATGTGACCCCTTCTCATAACAATGGTGTGTACCGTTACTATCACCCACACTTGAACTCATGTGTAGGGGAACCCTCCCCTTTATCTGTTAAATAAGGGTAGAGTCAGGCTCGTGACTCAAACAAAAACAAGCGCTTTTTAGGAGGCAACCCAATATTTACTTTTATCGCATATTAGGAGTATCATGTGTTTTACTCTTTTCATTTTATTCTATCATGTTCGAACTCTATCTTGTAATCATGATTTGTATTGTCTTTAACCTCGTCTTAATTTCAATCAAAGGTATTTTGCAAACAATAAGTGTAGGGGAATTTATCCGGCTTTTGAGCCAAATTCAAACGAAAGAATCAACAAGCGTACCACAACAAAATAAACACATAACGAATAACAATACGTATCAAGATTGATAAATGAAAAGATAGGATTCTTATACCAATAACCGACTTCACTCGAAAGAACCAACTAAATAATGTTTTTATAAAAATCAATTTATAATAATAAAGGAAGTCGTTTTAATTATAAAAAAATCATCATTTAAAAAAAATCGTCTTAAATATAATCTTTATAAAATTCATTTTAAATCATGGTTATCATAAAATCCAGAGACAGTTATTTAACAGTGTATCGCATCTTACCCATATAAATTACTTTAAACATCCTTTTTATAATTATAAAATTTACCAAAAACAAGCATATAAAAAAATATTATCATATCTTATTCATAAATATTATCTAAAAAAATAGTTTTGTCAGTCAACCAATTATCATATTGTTTCAAAATTTATTGTAAACATAGTTTCTTAAAAAAACAATAAAGAGACATTTTCATAAAAGTGTTGTATTCATAAAATTATTTCAAAATAGTTTTCACCAAACACCATCAAGATATACTTCAAAAGGTTTTCATAATTCGACATTAATATAAAATATGTTACTCAACAAGGACATCGTAATACCAAAAGAGATTGTAAAATACCGTAAAGACTCTAACACAATTTTATTGTTTGAAAGCGAAAGAAAGTACCATGAACCATATAGTCAGAATAACAGTGAAGCGAACATGCACAAGAGAAATTCATACGAAGACATTACGAACCAAAAGAAGAACGTAAAGACTAATCCGTACTTACGATCGAAAGAAAAACCATAGAAAAACGTCGGTACTAACATGTCGCAACATGTTACGAAACCAAAGGATATATAAAGAACGAAGTAATGATATACACTAATATTTTAGGAACAATTAGTGCTTAAAAGAAAATTTTGATACTCATACGAGTAATCAATACAACGAAAGAACCAATGGAACGTACCAATATCCAAAGAAGCAGATCCGAACAACCAATATTCATCAAGACGCCGAATAGAAAAGTTAGATCATCCATACCGTCATGGTACAAACAAGGGATGCTAAAATGAGGGTTATATATCCGAGCGAATAATCGAGCAGACGAACAAACTCAATAATCGTAATAATAGCATTAACGGGTATCCGGGGTATCCGCAAGCGATAGATAGAAGGAAAACTTACTAACTTCATAACTATTCATAATACAACCGCACATAATATAACATCTTACACTACCAACTAACAAGCAAACACCGATCAATGCAATCATGGTCACAAGTCTACGTGTGTGATGCCTTTATAATTATGTTGGCCACCATAATTATAATTGCATCCTTTCACACGTATACTTACTTCCAAGACTACACCTCTCAATGATAACGCACATATAAGCACATATACCACATTGCACATCTTAAACCACTCCAATATAACACAGAAAGGATGCTCCATCAAAGAAATACTTACTTATATAAAGATAAAATCGAAACGACATAAAGGAACGAAAGTCTCGCAGCGCCTCCAAAATACGAAATATCCGAAAGAAATAATCAATAGCATCGTGACGAGGTAAAAGACGGAATAAACTTATGCTGGGCCTCGCTTGGGTTTGACTTTGCCTTCGCAAGAGTCACCCGACTCCGCGGGTCCATGCCTACTACGAGCATTCGACAAGCGATCAACTACCCTATCTCCTTTAGTTCCATAAGAGGCTCCTTCTCAATTGGCTCCTCTTTTGGATCTCTATAGCGCTTAAGTCCAATTCTACTATGTGCGTTGCTCTAGACGAAATATTAAATATACAGCAAGCGGTTAGTGTAATTCGATTCAGTGTACCTTAGGAAATAATTACATAGATCATCACAAGGGTGACAAAGCAACAACACTAGGAGAAACAATCTAGGGAGTAATACATGATTAAATAATCACAATCTTTTATCTTATTGTTATCACCACTAGCGTAGTTGTTATTTAGTTTATTAGCTAAAACCAAATCCCCTCTCAAATATATGATTTACCTGCTTTCCATAAAACATAAAAATACAAAAAGAATCTTCTCTCAACCCTTAAAATTCTATTAGACCGTGGTCAAGCCTTCCTAACCTATTCTTCGAGTGAACGATAACAACCCCCCGGAGACTCGCCTATACAACTAACTTACAACGATAGGTGCTCTGCCAGGAGTTTATAAACACTTCGTGTAAAGTCCTACACGATCGCATAAGTTTTTTACCGGCCAGCCTGCCTGGGGAATAGTTTAGGTTTTTGATCATAGTTATGCTTAGTTCTACACGCTTGAATCCTTTCAAGGAGACTTTAATTCGCATATTAGCTTTCTTGTAGTCTATCTTTTCTTTGTGTTATTTGTTTCATAACCCATTCTCGTCAACCACCATGGGAGACGAGAATCCTATCTGTACTCTAGAGACCTACTCCAACCAAACCATGAGACAAAGGATTAAACCATCGAGCTCCCCCGTAGGGATCAAAGAGTGGTACATCTTCGAACCGACACCATCCGCTTTTGGTGGTCATTTTATACATTTTTTCGGGGTCTTTTAACCCCCCGAATCGTGCATTTATGCCCAAAATAGGTACTTAATCATTCCTTTTTAGGTATTTCTCATTTGGAAGGCATTTAGAGACGAATTTAGGGCCTAAAAATCCTATTGTAATTCATCCAACTCATGTTTTAATCAAGTAAGGTTTATTTAATCATTCAATATGTCTATGCGTTGTTTGATATATCTATGCTCTTGTTTTATCTTTATTATGCTTGGCTAAACCTTCTATTGTGTTTATTTATGATTGTATGAAACCTAGAATGTAGATCTTAGTGGTGTTGCTTCTTGTGATGGATGTGCTTGTTAGGATCTAGAAAACCAGCTTTTGTCTATATCGCTGTTGATATGTCTAGGGAAACATGATTGTGTAGAAAGGATACCATCGGGTAACAGTCTTCATACTACATTGCCCCCTAATATGGTTGATCCACTTTTAATATATTTCACATGCACTTAGTGTACTCCTAGGGGCCATGTAATAGTCTTCATACTACCTTACGTGTGCGTTGCTCTAGTAGAATACTAAGTAGACGGCGGGTTTGTGTAATTCGTTTATGACTTAGGAAATAGTTACACGGATCATCACAAGGGTGACAAGGCAACAACACTAGGAGAAGCAATCTAGGGAGTAATACATGATTAAATAAACAGTCTTTTATCTTATTGTTATCACGAGTAGTGTAGATTTATATTTAGTTTAATAGCTAAAACCAACAATCTCTCCAATATATGATTTACTTGCTTTTTATAAAACATAAAAATACAAAAATAATCTTCCATCAACCCTTAGAATTCTGTTAGACCGTGATCAAGCCTTCCCATCCTATTCCTTTAGTGAACGATAACAACCCCCCGAGTCTTGCCTATACTACTACTACAACGATTAGGTGCTTTGCCTAGGGAGTTGTAAAACTTCTTGTAGAAGTCCTACGATGACCGCATCAAGTTTTTGGCGTCACCGCCTAGGAAATAGTTAGGTTTTGATCATAGTTTAGCTTAGTTCTACTCGCTTGAATCCTTTCAAGTGAGAATTTAATTCCACATATTAGCTTTCTCGTAGTCTATCTTTTCTTTGTGCCTTTTGTTTTGTAAATCACTCTTTCGTTCACTATCATGATGTATGAAAGACCACCAACCACACCCTTTCAAAACCCTCCACGAAACACAACCTTCCCATACCAAAGATATACCTTGGTGTTCCAACAACATCAAGATGAACCTATCTACGATGCGTGGACTCGTTTCAAAAACTTAATCAAAAGAGTCCCTCATCATGGCCCCGATTTATGGTCCCTTACTCAATTCTTTTATGATCATGTCGATGACTATACCCGAATGGACCTTGACTTTGCAGTAGACGGGAACCTTAGGGAATTAAGTGATGAAAAAGCATGGGAAGCCATAGAAAATTTTGCCCAAGGCCAAAAAGAATGGGACAACCCACCAAACATTATTTCTGAACAAGAAGTAGCAAATTTAAAGGCTCAAGCAAAAAGATTGTTTGGAAATGAAGATGTTTGGGTTGAAATACAGAGTTATATCATGGGATAAGGTGGAAAATTCAGACCCACAAAGTACTCCACAAGTCCTCTCATCATTTGAGGAATACAGACCGCCTGTGATTTACCTAGAAGAAGTAGATGAGACTTTAGGAACCCCGATAGAGGTAGAACCTTTGGACGAAACACAACTAGAGGATTTAGGCTTGAATACTTGTAATCATGACATTCCTCTTAGTTCTAGGGAAGTTCTAAGTTTTGATAAAATAAAGCCTCAACCATAACCCTTACCAAATTGTCCACCTTTAGATATAAGTCTAGGAGACAAAAGAGGCCTCGAACCACCCATCAAACCACATAGTCCGGATAGTTTTGAGATGAAGGAAGTAGATCATTTGACCAATCATACACCGCCTTCACCTTACGTGGCATCTTTCTACCCTAAGGATACGTATTGCTATTATCACCTATGCATTGGCGACCCCAAGAAACATTAGGGATTTAAACCAGGTTTATTAGGACATAGTGGATCCCTAGGTGTTGTTTTTTCAAAATTAAAGATGATAGAAGATGATTTGGAATTAGAATCTAAGGAAGTTTATTTTTTAGGAAGAGGACTTAATTCACCCGTTAGGCCAAAAGAAGTAAAGAAGGTTAGGATTAAAGAAACACGCCATTTGGAGCATATAATTCAACAACCAATTTTTCAGCATATGACCCCTTCTCATAACAATGGTGTGTATCGTTACTATCACCTACACTTGAACTCAAGTGTAGGGGAACCCTCCCCTTTATCTGTTAAATAATGGTAGAGTCAGGCTCGTGACTCGAATAAAAACAAGCACTTTTTAGGAGGCAACCCACTTTACTTTTCCTGCAATTAGGAGTGTCATGTATGTTTTAATTCTTTACTGTTTGTTTTGTTGTGTTTGAACTATCTTGTAATCATGCTTTGTATTGTCTTTAACATCGTCTTAATTTCAATCAAAGGTATTTTGCAAACAATAAGTGTAGGAGAATTTATCCGGCTTTTGAGCCAAATTCAAACATGTTAAATGAATTGTTTAGATTAATTCGCGTCATATGATTGAATTGTTAAATCTCAGGTTTTATGCAGCCATTTATATAGGAATTAACTTATGGAATCAAGTGTAGGAAATTTTTCATCAAAAACAAAAATTTCATTTTCACAGACTGTGGAGATGGCGTCACGATTAACACGCGACGCCATCACTACGTCACCTGTGACGGGGTCACACAAACCCTGACCGCGTCAAACGCCCAGGTCAAGAAAACTTAAAAAATTTCATTATTTTTGAAAATAAAACTTGTATAACATTTAATATATGTACACTTCTGTTATAAACCTGCAAAAACCTAATGAGTTTAACAATTCTCTCATCCTATCTATCAAGTCGAACCCTAAATTCATATTGTATATTGGTTTATCGCATATTTTATGCTTGGTATAGTTGTCTTTGTCTTTGATTACAGGTTATATTTGATGAGAAGAAGCTTGGAAGTTCTTAGGAAGTTTCATTGGATGATTCTAGGAGGATGATTTAACCAGTTATCGCATGTTTCTTCTCTATTATTGAGTAAACCAGGGGAGTACTAGTTTCTTTTCCTTGTTTTCTATTCCCTTTATTTGTTTCAACAAGTACTTTTAGAGAACATTGGGGACAATGTTCAACTTAAGTGTAGGGGGAAAATAAGTCTTAGAAACTATTCTTTCATTTGCCATTTGCTTTAAGATCACTCAAATGATGGTTTTGGTTACTTGCACTAGACGTGGTCGTTTACCTACAACACCTATGACCCACCACTAAACAAAATAATTATGATTGCAGCTCATGAAATTCATACGAGTATTCAAAAAATTATCATGAGAATAAAGAAAATGCAGAATAAAATCTCTTTGACTATTTTTAAAGAAAAAAAATAATTATGAGACTTAAAAAAAAGTGACTCATTATGTATTTAAGCCAAAAGTTCAATATAAACTCAATATTTATCATAGACCCAATGAACCAATCATAACCATTCATTTTTTTCATCAAAAATAAAAAAATTCACTTTCCACCTTTTTTTTAAAATTAAATATCTCACACACTGTTAATCGTTACGCAAAACAAAACATATCATCGCGGCGATAATTAAATTATCTTTCTATAGAGGGTCGACACTATGTACTTTCGACGAACTTCTTTTATATGATTTTTATGAGTCTTATCGACTTTTATGAAATCATATACGATTTTATGAATCATATACGTTTTTCTGAAAATCATAGATGATTTATGAAATCATATATAAAACGATTTTATGAATCAGATTTGATTTTATGAATTCATAAATGATTCGTTATACGAATCCATATGATTCGTATGACGTTTCATATATGATTTTCGCTATTCGTGACTGAAACAAAATTGAAAAAAGAGTTCAGTCGAAAGTACATGTGTCGACCCTCTATAGGAAAGATAATTTAATCTATCGCCGGCGATGATTATGTTTGGTTTTGCGTAACGATTAACCAGTGTGTGAGATATTTAATTTTAAAACAAAGGTTTGGAAAGTGAATTTTTTTTTATTTTTTGATGAAAAAACTGATGATGGTTATGATTGGTTCTTGGGTCTATGGTAAAATTGAGTTTAAATTGAAACTTTTGGTTAAATACTAATGAGTCACTTTTTTTTAAGTCTCATAATTATTTTTTTTCTTTAAAAATAGTCAAAGAGATTTTATTCTGCATTTTCTTTATTCTCATGATAATTTTTTGAATACTCGTATGAATTTCATGAGCTGCAATCATAATTATTTTGTTTAGTGGTGGGTCATAGGTGTTGTAGGGAAAAACGACCACGTTCGAGGTGCAAGTAACCACAACATCATTTGAAGTGATCTTAAAAAAACTTGATAAAAGCTTTCTATAGTACTCACAAAGTGTTCCAACTTACAAGCATCGTTGTTATTTTAAAGTTGTTATTTTTAAATGAGAATTGCTAGAACCACACAATGTTTACAAACAAACTCCCACACAATGATGTGGCAAAACATTTAGACCAATTATTACATTCTTTCTTCACTAACACTTTATTTCATGACAAATGATATTGTTACATATCATTTTGTGGAAATTCTTTTGTGGATCTCATGTGGTTATATCATTCCTTTTTTTAAATAGTAAGATGATTTAAAAAATATGATTAATTATTTGCTTAATAGACGTGACAATAAATTATTTGTTTGTGAATAAACGGGTCTCATGCTGTCCTCAACAAGTTACTAACATATATGTATAAGCATATTAAACATACGAGTTACGCATCACAATCAGTGCTCGTTTAAATAATTGAAGATGCACATAATTATTTTTTTAATTTATATACTTTATAACCTAAGGCCTTATGGTCTAGTGGTATGTTTTCCCCACTGTTAGACCAAACTAGATTAGATGGGCCGGTCCAATTATATAAATGGGTCGTACCCATTAGGTTATGTGTTAGTTGCTTAATCTTTAAGCCATGACATTAATATAAATACACATACAATCTAATGCACAAATCACAATTACAATTACAATAATATATAATCTTTGAGGTTTTATATGGAACCAAGCTGAACTCGACATTTGTCACCGCTGAGGTCACTTTTACCAAGCGCAAGCAGTCTACGTAAATTTACCTCAACATTTGGCGCCATCCGTGGGACCCGACATCCCAGTCTACCCAAAAGAAGAAAAACCAAAGAAGGCATGGTTGACTCGCAACCTATGGAGGAGGAATTTCAGGGAGCGACGACAAGGGACGAAGGAACGGAAACCCATGGGGGGACCTACCGAACCAGTCTTACAAACGTAAAAAACCCCTTCTCCGGCCTTCATAAAAGAAAACATTGATGTATTAAGAACCATGATCAAAGAACATGACCAGCAAGCCAATATAAAACCCACACCAAGAAAACTTGCCTATGCCGATTCCGACAAGGAAGCTCCGGCCAGGTCACTGGCCAAAGGATTTTCCGATCGATTCTCTCTCGAATCCTCCGGCACATCCGACACCCACAAACAAACTCGCTCTACCAGAAAAAATCTGAAGACCCCCTCCAAGAAAAAGAACCGACACATTTAAGAAGGTCAAGAAGGCTGGAGGATGTGACAACTGTGCTTTGAGCAGGTTAGTCAACCGTTAGTATTAATTTGAGTTTCATTATGTGTTATAGTAATTATATGTTTATGTGATCTTATGCGAGTTGGTTACAAATCCATTGAGCATCAGTTGAATCGTCTCTGGTGATTAAAGTTTATTGTTGCTGTTATGGATATTTTATTATGTTCACATTTTAGTGACAATGAAAATGATGGTAAAATTCTATGTGTGTACGTAATTATATGTATATGTATACGTATTTAGATAATAGAAATTCGCGAGTATAGAAATTTAGTTAGTAGATTTTAGTGTTATTGAGTTAGAAAAATAAATTATGTAGTGAATTTATTTTTAGGTATTTAAAATTAGACTTATTTAGAAGGATGTCTAAATAAATAAAAGTTTTTATAAAAATAACAAAATAAAAGGGTTTATGTGTAAATAAATAAATAAATAAAGGTTCGACCGGTCAAGAAGAAAAAAAAGAAAAAAAAAACTAATTTTAGTATAATTAGTATTCTTATTTGGTAATTATCTAGATCTTTTCTCTACACTATAAATACAAACCCATAATCCCTTATTTTTTTTATAACTGGCTAACTCAAGAGCAGAGAAAAAAAGGGTTTTTTTTATTCAAGATCAATTTGGTGGTTTAAGGTTCAAGAATTAAGGATCAAGGTATGTTTAAAAACTTTAATTGTTTAACTTTCTTTTAATTCATGTAACAACAAAGTGATGGATAAATTAGGGTTCCATAAAATTCAGAATATTAATGATATTTAATGATGATAGAATATAGGGTAATGATTATTGCTTTGGTCTAGGTTAGATTGCGTTAAAAACTTGATTTACGGTTTGAGCAGACATTTTGGGTCGTGTTCAACGACTGATATCTAGATGATAAAAACATGTTTTGATATGTTTCTTGAGCTTATGAATAAGCCAAAAGAGTCTACTTTCCAGAAAATCCGGCCTCAAAATTTTTAAGGTCGGGAAGTCATTCAAATGTTGGTTACACTAAAAGTTGTCAGAATACTAAATACGGGTCATATTTAGGTCATGTTTGTGAGGGTAAAACCTACTTAAAAGTGGAATTAAGCTTATCCCTTCTACAATAGTTAAGTTCCATATGTCTATGGATATCCTGTAAAAAATTTGCTTGATACGCATGTACAAGTATGGTAGTTAGAGTGATATATTTTGGTGTGCAATCAGATCCGAATTAGGACAGTTTTGAAGTTTGATTTTATTTGAGGTAGTTACACATGTAAGTAATACTTGGGAATCACAAGGTAGTTAATATACTCATTAAAATGAACATGGGGTATTTTTGGATTATAATTTTGATAAGGTCATTAGTAAGGGGTTTTAGGTACGTTAAAAAGCACTAAAATTCTGCAATTCTGAGGTTAATTTGGGGTAGTTAGTGTAAAGTGTTAGTAAGATGGATTATAGGTTGGGCTGGTGTCGGGAGGTTGTCCCATGACTTGGTTAACTAACCCGTAGAACATCCATCATATGTGTGTTACATAGACTAGAGCTTTTAGCTTGGTCGCGTGTAACCGTGTTTATTTGTTTGTATAGTTGTGTTGAAAATTTGGAAGCAGCATTTGAGCATTCAGGTGAGTTTCATAGTCCAATTTTTACTATGTTTTCTTGGGATGGAAATGATGCAAAGTATGTTTTAATTACTGTGATTATGTGTTTCAAGTTACTCATGGACTTTAAGTTGCTATTATATATTATGTGTTGCATGTGTATGTTGTTAATGTGTATGTGGGTTGCAAAGTTCTTTGCCTACTTTGTAGGTAAGATCCTTGGAGGTGATCAACTCCTTGTGATATTGTGTGGATACGGTACAAAGAGTCTGGAATTGAGGACATCATTCCTCTCCATGACTATGTTTGTTGCATTGGATCGGGGGACACGTTCCGTCTCAATTGTGATACTTAGTTTCAAGAATGCTAGCATGTATAATAGCCAGCTTATTTGTCCTGCTTTGTTTTGTTTTTTTTATAATCACATTAATTTATTTAAATCTTGTATTGGTGTCGTAAAACCTATGACTCTCACCAACCATTGTGTTGATGTTTAAGCATTATTTTCAGGTGAGCGTTATGAAGATACTGAAGTTAATAAAAGTGGCTAGAGGGACCATTAGGCTGCATTGGAAGTTCCCATTTGATTCGTTTCGTATTTTGTTTGCATGAATTCTTGAATGTTTTATTTAGGTTTGTGAGACATTGTCTTGTATTGATGAGACCCCTTTTTATTAATGCAAGATGCTGTTCTTTTGTTTTTGATATTGTCATGACACATTGTGTCTTTTATTTCTAGTTATGCATGTAGTGATTCTCTATTGTTGAACCATTGAATTGTGAGATATCATTGATGTTAGCCTGTTGTTTCGCCTTGGCGGGGTCTGTGGTCGTGTGACAGATTGGTATCAGAGCCTTTGGTTATAGAGAAGTAGGTGGTCGAGCCTAGACTATAACCTAGGAGTCCTTCATATAGTTGCATTTTAGGGTTAAGTGTTTATGTACGTATCTACTATACTTTCTCGCTATTCGAAAGCTTTAATTTTCTTAATTTGTCTACTACTATATAATATATATATACTTTTTCATTATTGGGATCTAATAGTATATACCCTTCCTTATTATTTTAATCATGTCTCTCTCTTACCGGAATTGGAATCTATCTGTTGCTATTATGGTTTTTTGTATTCTTGACTTCTTTGAGTTTTATTCTCGTACTAAGGCTACTCGATAGTTGATTCAAAAGAGGAGCCAATTGAGGAGGAGCCTCTCGAGAACCGAATGAGAAAGGTTAGTTAGAAGAGTCAGAGAATGAGGCCGACTCAGATCTCTTGTCGGATGCTCATAGCAGGCTGGACCCGCGGAGTCGGGTGACTCTTGCAAAGGCAAAGTCAAACCCAAGCAAGGCCCAGCATAAGTTTATTCCATCTTTTACTCGTTTACGATGAGCTATTGATTATTTTTTTGAATATTCGTATTTTGGGAGGCGTTGCGAGACTTCGTTCCTATTATGTCGTTGTGATTTTATCTTTATATAAGTAAGTTTTCTTTGATGGTGGAACATCCTTTTCTGTGTGAATATTGGAGTGGTTTAAGAGGTGCAAATGTGGTAATGTGTGTTTATCATTGAGAGGTTTAGTCTTGGAAGAAATATACGTGTGTAGGATATGCATATTATTAATTATGATGGCCAAATTAATTATAAAGGCATCACACACGTAGACTTGTGACCATGATAGCATTGATCGATGTTTGTTTGTAAGGTGGTAGTGTATTGTGTTGTGTTGATATTGTGTGATCATTGATATGGGGGTTATATAGTTATGGATTCCCTTCCTTTTACTTATCTCGCTTATGTTAGGTCTCGTCTTAGTTAGTAACTTTTCCTTATATCTATCGTTTGGAATTACCCCAGATAATGTTATTATTCTTTTATTGCGATTATTGAGTTCGTTTGTCTTTGCTTATTTATTTGCTCGGATTATTAACCCTAATTCTAGCATTCCTTTTCGTTTACATGTTGGTTTGGAAGATCTAACTTTCTATCCGGCGTCTTGATGAATATTGGTTGTTCGGATCTGCTTCTTTGATATTGGTACGTTTCATTGGTTCTTTCGTGGTACTAATTACTCGTATGAGTATCAAAACTTTCTTTTAAGCACTAATTGTTCCAAACATTTTATGTGCGGATCTTACTTCATTCTTCATATATCTTTGGTTTCGTAACATATTGCGGACATGTTAAGTACCGACAAATTTTCTATGGATTTTTCTCTTGATCGTTAGGTACGGATTGTCTTTAGTTCTTCTTTTGGTGTGTAAATGTCTTTGTATGAAATTCACTTGTGATGTTCGCTTCATGTGTTTATGACTTGATGGTTCATGGTACTTTCTTTCTCTTTCAAACAATAAAATTGTGTTAGAGTCTTTACGGTTTTTTTACAATCTTTTTTGGTATTACGATGCCTTGTTTGAGTAACATATTTTATATTAATGTCGAATTATGAAAACCTTTTGAAGAATATCTTGATGGTGTTTGGGGAAAACTATATTGAAATGATTTTATGAATACAACACTTTTGTGGAATGTCTCTTTTAAGAAAAACTATGTTTACAATAAATTTTGAAACAATATGATAATTGGTTGACTGACAAAACTATTTTCTTTTAGATAATATTTATGAATAAGATATGATAATAATTTTTTTAAAGGCTTGTTTTTGATAAATTTTATAAATATAAAAAGGATGTTTAAAATATTTATGTGGGTAAGATGCGATACACTGTTAAATGACTGTCTCTGGATTTTATGACAACCATGATTTAAAAATGATATTTACTAAAGATTATATTTTAAGGTCGGAATTTTTTATGTGATTTTTATCATTAAAACGACTCTTTCTATATTATTATAAATTGATTTTTATAAATAACATTATTTTGTTGGTTCTTTCGAGTAAAGTTGTTTTTGGTATAAGTAATTCTATCTTTTATTTATCAATTTGATATGTATCATTATTCGATGTTGTGTTTCCTTTTTTTCTAGATACGCTTTGTTGGACCTTTTGTTTGCGTTTCTATGGTTATAGATATTCAATCATTTTTTAAATATTCTTTAGGTGTCATTAGATCCACATCTATTTGCATATGTGAAATCCCTTATATGTATTCTAGCCTTTAATTCGGTATTCGTTTGCTACCCTTTTCGGTATTTCGTAACCTGAGAAGTAATGTGTATTTACGTTTTATCCGTACCCAAGTCACTCTCTGTGGAGTAGCACCTGGGTTGTTCAAGATGAAGGATGGTTTCATTCGGGAATGTGCATAGGACTATCGAGGAGTTGCACAAGCTAACCACAAGAATCTTCCCAGGATCGACGACTTGTTTGGGCAGTTACATGTTGCGCGTTATTTCTCTAAGATAGTATATTCGTTTGGTTACCATTAGTTAAGAGTTTCATGGAGAAAGATATTCTCAAGACGGATTTAGGACGCGATATGGACACTTTGAGTTTACGGTTATGCCTTTTGGGTTAACTAATGCACCAACGGTTTTCTTGGACTTGAAGAACCGGGTGTGCAAGCCGTATTTAGACAAGTTTTTCATTGTGTTTATCGATGATATCTTGATCTACTCGAAGTCTAAGGAGGATCACGAGGTTCATTTGAAGTTGGTGTTGGAGCTGCTGAAGAAGGAAAAGTTGTTTGCCTAGTTTTCCAAGTATGAATTATGGGCTACAAGAAGTGAGTTTCTCAAACACGTGGTTAACAACAATGATATTCACGTAGACTCTAGTAAGATAGAAGCAATGACGATTAATAGTAACCTATTGACGCCATTGGGGGATAAATCATTCTTGGGATTGGCTCAGGTACTATCGGGCGGTTTCATAGTAAATTTTTATAAGGATCGCTAATACCCTTACTTCACTGACCACAGAAAAAATAAGAAGTAGGAGTTGGCCAGGAAACAAGCGGAAGCTTTTCCGATGTGTGAAGGGCAAATTTGTAAAATTGCACCAATATTGTCATTGCCGGATGGATCAAGAGTTTGTAGTTTTATACGACGCGGGTCAAATCCAGGATTACGTTGTGTACTCATGCAAAAGAGGCCAAGGTAGAGAACGCGACAACAAAATGCTGCGTTGGCATGTATCCGACTAATGGAAAGGAAGGAATGTGAAGGTATGTATTTATTATGGGTTCCATTAATAGGTGATGTAAGGACATTAATGATGGACGAGGCTCATGCATCGAGGTATTTGGTACATCCGGGATTGGTAAGAGTGTACTTGGACCTTAGAGATATGGCTTATGGTGCTATGTATAAGAAAGGATATTGTACATATGTTAGCTATTGTTTGACTTTTTTAAAGGGTGAATGTTGAAACATAATGTCCTTCGGGTTTTTGTAAAACTAGAGATTACCGGGAAGTGGGTGAAAGTATGATATTATAACTATGGACTTTATTACAAGGTTGCCAAGATCAAGTAGTGGGTATGATACGAATTGGGTAATAGTCGATAGACTGACTAAGGTATGCCCATTACATGGTAGTACGTGAAGATTTTAAAATGGGGAATTTGGCAAGACTTTACACTAATGAGATAGTTACAAGGCCATGAAGTGCAATTGTTTGTTCGATATCTAGATCGTGTGGAAGATTTAGGGGGTGTTTTGGGGAGTGCGTTTGCATCCGGATTATTTGATTATTTTGTTTTTAAACCGCAAATAATCTAGAGCCAGTGTTTGGATAACAAATTCAAAACAATGTTTTTCTGCGATTTGAAGGCTCCAAAACGTGGTTTTGGAAAAGCAGGGGTGGAGCTACTTTTTGGAAACGTGGTTTTATGAAAGCCAATAATTAGTAGCCAAATAACCAAAATACCCTCAACAATACCTTCATCTTCTTCCTAACTTTTAGTCTCATTTAATCAAGCCATTATCATCCTTCACTTGAACAATATTTTTCCGACGAATGATCGTCACGGCAACAATTCCACACAAATGTATTAGCGATCAACGAGGAACTTGTTTGTGCTAAGTTTAGTTTAAAAATTGTGATGTTCAACTTGGAAACAATTTTAATTGTGGTCATGTTGTTCAGTTGAATATGGGGATAAAAAAGATGGAGGTGGGTAGTTAGGTGAAGTAAAAAAGGAGGAGGTGAGTGAGACTGTGAGAGTGATTGTGATAAAAGAAATTTGCTTGATATACTCTTTTATAAGGTGGGCTAAACGCTAAAATTTTAAAACTAAAAATGTCATTTATTTGGAACGGAAATTGTATATTACAAAAAGTGTATATTTTAGTTATAAGAAAAGTAGGTTGTCATATGTTAGGAACCTGTTAAAAAAACGTTAGGAACGAAATTGTTCATTATCAAAAATTAATAAAGTTATAACTCATATATATGGGTGTCCTTTTTAGTCATTTAACATATGAATGAAACAAAATAATCTAATTTGCCAAACATTCATAAAAGTGATTATCTGATTATTACGATATCAAACAACATAAGCAAATCTAAACACTATATTTTAAAACCACGTTTTGTAACAGCTGATTATCTGATTATTCGTTTTGAAAACGCATAATCTATTTTCAATAAGCAAATTCCAAACACCCCCTTACTTCACAGGTTTGGTTAACATTGAGAGGGATTAAGAAACTGGCTAAAACATGGTACGGATTATCATCCTCAAACAAAAAGACAAAGTGAGCGTACTTTCAAACTTTGAAGGTTTATGCGAGAGCGTGCATGATTGAGTTTTTGTGTGGCAATTAGGGATACCCGCTACCCTTAATGAGTTTTCTATAATTAATAATTATCATTCGAGAATTTAATTGCTCCGTTTGTAGCACTGTTTGGAGGAATAATAGGTCGCGTTTGTAGGCTGGAAATTAGAGAAAGTAGTTGGTTGGGTCCGAGTTGGTATAAGAGACAACCGACAAGGAGAAGCTTAAAGCGGCTAGTGATTTCCAAAATAGCTATGTTGACAATATGCGTAAACATTTATAGTTGAAGTTGGTGATAAAGTGACGTTGGAAGTGTCGTCTGGAACGATGATTGCTTTTTGGAAGAAAAGTGTGTTTAGCTCCAAGATTCTGTGGGACCATTTGTGATATTAATGGAGGGGCCTATGCTTTGATTATTACAATTGTTTCATTAATTTAGTAGGTATATTTGATGTGTTCGAAATTTAAAGTATATTGGAGGATCGGATGCAAATCTGCATGTGTCATTCAGAAGATATTAAGGTAGACAAACTCTTCGTTTTGCTTGAAGATCCTGTTGAGGATTAGTCGATCGTTTTTTGGAGGTTAAAAGTTTGAAGCGTAGTAGGATTCTGATAGTTAAGTCCATTGTAAAAAACTTGATGAAGCGATGGTATAAGGGTTTATAAATACTAAAGTATCCACATGTGTCGTTGAGCATGCTATGTTGATTTGTACTAATTAAAGTTGGGTACATAGGGTTACTGATAGACTTTAGTGCACCCTTGAATGTTCTGAGGTTGTTTGGTTAATGTTAAATTTTGAATAAACTCGAAGTCGAGCGTTTCATAAAAGTTTGAGCATATCGGTAATCAACTCTAACTTAGTTCCAAGACAGTTCTTGTTTGATTGACGTTGCCGGCGTTAGGTTAGATGACGTTGTTACACAACTTACGTTTTTGCGAAGTTTCCACTGATGACGGGGGATGTTATGTAGTTGGATTGTATTTTTGCTTTAGAGTTGTGATGCTGCTATTCGTCCCTGTATGGAAATCTACAAAGTGAAGTTTGTAAGCAGTGGGTTTCCGTGTGAAATTTAGTTGAGCTTCAAAGCGTGCCCTAGTTCACGTTGGGATGTGAGGACCTTGTGAAAGCTAATTATTTTCGATTGTTTGTTTGAAATACTGGTGAATCTAGTAGTTAAATCTCGGGACGAGATTTCCCTAAGGAGGGGATACTGTGACAACTGTGCTTTGAGCAGGTTAGTCAATTGTGAGTATTGATTTAAGTTTCATTATGTGTTATAGTAATTATGTGGTTATGTTATTCTATGCGAGTTGGTTATCAATCTGTGAGCGTGATCATCTCATTTTGATTGAATTTATGGTTAATGTGGGTATTTCATTTTGTTCACATTTGGTGACAATAAAAATGATGATAAATTTTATGTGTGTACGTATTTATGTCTATATGTATACGTATTTAGATAATAAGAATTCGCGAGAATAGAAAATTTAGTTTAGAAATTTAGTTAGTAGATTTTAGTATTATTAAGTTAAAGAAATAAAGTATGAAATGAATTTATTTATTTTTAGGTATTTAAAGCTAGTTTTATTTAGAAGGATGTCTAAATAAATAAAGGTTTTTATAAAAATAACAAAATTAAAGGGTTTTTGTGTAAATAATAATAAATTAAAAAAATAATAAAAAAATGTATAAAAGGTGTTTGTTCGGCCGGTTAAAGAAGAAAAAAAAAACCAATTTTAGTATAAGTGGGACTCTAATTAGGTAATTATCTAAACCTCCTTCTTTTCACTATAAATACAAGCCCTTATCCCCATATTTTTTTATATCCGGTCGAACCAAGAAGCAGAGAAAAAAAAAGATTTTTTTTATTCAAGATTCTAGTGGTGGTTCGTGTTAATTAACCGAAGGTTTTAGGTATGTTCATAAACTTTAATTGTTTTAATTTTCTTTTTAATTCATGTAACAATAAAGTGATGGATAAATTAGGGTTTCATAAAATCTGTAAATTAATGATGTTAAACTTAATTAGAAGTGTTTAGGGTTTAATTAGGATCGTATTGATGTATTCGGTTAGAGTTAGAACGCGATAGAAATGAAATTAGGGTTGAGCAGAATTTTGAGTCATCTTGTTCGAATGTTATCTCATGGTTGGTAACGAGATTTTTGATGAATCTTATATCTATTGATAAGTTCAGAGAGTCTAGTTTCTAAAAAGTCTGGTCCCGAAAGGTTTTGAGGTCCGGAAGTTAGTCAAATAATTTTCGCAAGAAAAGTTGTCAAAACAGTAAATTCAGGTCAGATTTGGGTCTGATTTCGGGGAGTAAAACCCCCACTTAAAGTTCAAATTTGGTTAGCCAAAAATTATGAGTCATATTTTAGGTGTCTATTAACTCCAGTTCGAAGGGCTAGCGATAAAACATTTTCTAAGTATTTTTAAGGACGTCAAACGTTTTGGTGTGCGTTCAGATCCAAATCTGAGTACTTTGTAAAGATGAATTTTTATAAAATAGTTCCACTTAGTATTATTTTTTTCTAAAAAATCACAGTAGCTCACAATTCATTGGGGAGCTATGGAATGTAAGTAGAACCACCAATTAGGTGTTTTGGTATTTTATTTGTGGTCATAAAGTGTCTACAAAATTTAGCCAGAAACTGTAAAAGTGGAAGTTAATGAGTAAGGTCATATAGGGTATGAAAATGAGTTGGAAGATGTATATAAAGGATTATAAACTTAGTGTAAAGTTTAAAAGTCAATCATGTGATTGTTACATTGACTTAGGAATTTAGCCTAACCTAGTGTAACTTATGTTTGTTCTGTTTAGATTGTGTGCAAGATCTTGTCAAGTAACCTGAGCATCAGGTGAGTTTCATAGTCCTATTTTACTATGTTTTCTTGGGATGGAAATAATGCAAAATATGTTTTGAAATGTTTTAATTACTGTGATTATGTGGTTTTAATTGACTCATGGACTTTTATGTAGCTATTATATGTTTATGCGCTGCATGTCATATGATGTTTTATTGGTTTCGCCTACTTTGTGGGTATGACATACATGGAGCGTGATTGTCTCCTTGTGATTGAGTTTGGATTTGGTTTTCGCCTACTTTGTGTGGGCATGATTTTGCATAGATACGGTTCCAAGAGTCTGGGATTGGGGATATCGTTCCTCTCCATGACTATGTAACGAATTTTATGGTTTGGATCGGGGGACACATTCCATCCCAATGGTAATTGATAGTTGAATGCATGTTAGCAAGTATAATAGCCAGCTTAGTTGTCCTGCCATGTTTCATTTTTTTTATAATCACAGTAATTGATTTAAATATTGTGTTGGTGTCGTAAAACCTATGACTCTCACCAACCATTGTGTTGACGTTTTAAGCATCATTTTTAGGTGAGCGTTATGAAGGTGTTGAAGTTAATAAAAGTGGCTAGAAAGACCATTAGGATGGCATTGAAAGTTCTCATTTGATTTTATTTCACAATTGTTTGCATGAATTCTTGAATGTTATTAGGTTTGATAGGGTTGTGATACATTGTCTTTGTATTGATGAGACCCCTTTTTCATTAATACAAGATGCCATTCTTTTGTTTTTGGTATTGTCATGACACATCGTGTCTTTTATATTTAGTTATGCATGTAGTGTTTCTCTATTGTTGACACCATTGTGTTGTGATGATCTCCATGATGTTACGCCTTGTGTTTCCGCCTTGGCGAGGTATGACAACAGGGTACCCGCCGTCGCATTACGCGGGTACCTGGCTAGTTATAGACAACTTGTACAGGTCCTCAACAGATACATATTACTTGTGAGACACATTAACTTGTTATATGCATTGCAAGTTCATTCATATCTATATCATCTGTCATTTAGAGCTGTTGCATGCCCGTTATGATCATTACTATGAAACACATTTGTTACTGCTTACCATCTTAGAAAAATAATTAAAGAAGGCAACCCCCTTTTATTCTACCCGTTTCTTCAACCTACACCATCATGAAACATCACCACAACCATCAAAACCGATTGTCATCCAGGTGGGTGATGATGGTCGTTAAGGAAAGAGGGTGAGGTATAAGGAGGGAGTTTTGAGAGGATAGGTGTTTGGATTTACGCGTAGTAAAAAGATAAGAGGGTGTTTGGAATGTAAGTCAGTGACTAGACTGCTGTGAATTGAAAACCTGCAATTTCATTTAGGATTGAAAGAACAAAAAGATCGATATTCTAAATTGGGATATTGATCATAAGTTTCGTACATTTTTATGTGATTTCCTCATAAATAAAATTTTAGCCTGGTAGTGCTCGTTTGCCTATGTATTGTTCAACGTTTATTATAATGTGTTTCCTTATGTTCTAAAGCTATGATACACCAAATTAATCCCTCAAACCAAACGGGCCCATGTTGCATTTGTTTTGAAATTGCATAAAAGAAATTTCGAGTGTGCTAGTTTGATTCTAGTTTAAATTGGTTTGGTACCAAATCGGACCATGAACTTTATGAAACACCCTAATTTTTGTTATTTATTTTTCGCATAGGGCCATATGAAGAATTTTTATAGGGAAATATGCTTCTTATTCTGTTTGTGACAAAAGTATATGACCATGTTCTTTTTCTATGTAGCAGTCTGGACACAATTAAAGCTTATGATGAATCTTATGATATCATGGTGGGTGTCTAACAATATTGAAAACTTATGTGATATCGATGGACTTTATCACATTATCCACATAAGTTTTCTATACTGTTAGGCATCCACCGACCACCAAGATACAACAAGATTCCCTTAAACACATAGTATTTGCTAGTAGCCATTTGGTAATATGCAAAATTTTCGCTGAAAATATATATATCCCCTTGACTAACATACCTGTTATATCCCATGGTTTTGCTTGAAGGACCCAACAATCCTAACAAATATAACCAGCCTCTTTAGTGATGATTTAATTACTTTATGTTAAATTTCCTGAAACTATGGTGGCAAAAGCAGAAGTACAGTTGAATCCTATTCTCCGTGTTTGATGCAGGAATAGCCTTCATGGCGGTACTATTGTTCTCTGCTGAAAAATAAGTGTGTTGATATGACTGGTGTTTTACCCATCGCTAATTAAAACTAGCAACTTTGTTTTGCAAAGCAAAAAGCAATAGTACCCCCATCAAAGCCGTTCCTGCATCTAGTGTGGCTAAAAGGATATGGTTGTACTTCTTCAATCCGAAGCTCGAGTACGGTTCGTGTGCTGTTTAACCATTGTTTTTTGCACTTAAACACTAATAAGTAGTTAAAAGATCATTTCTATAACAAGCTGGCTATATTTGTTGGGAATGATAAGGGCATTCCAGCCAAACCATAGGATATACCAGTTATGTTGATCAGGGGATAACTTGCTCCTTATCCATATGGTCCAAAAAGAAGCAGCTAGTGTTAGGTTTTAAAAACTAGGTAACAAGTTTAGCTACGAGTACACAGCGAAATGGATCTAGTTTTAGCATATAAGTTAACACGTAAAAGTAAATAATTACTTACCTCTTGATCTTGAACTTGAAAACTAGTTAGTGGTTAAATTACCGCCTCTACGGTTGCTCACACAAACACGTCAACCAAGTATGCCCAGATTTCTAGTCCAGATCTTCACGTACCAAACACCTCGTGTTAAATCGATTGCCAAATGCACCACTTGAGTCTTGAACTGGAAACCAAGTAAACCGAATAACCTTGAACCGAAAATCGTCATACCCTAATTAAGGTTTACTCTAATTCTGTTGAACCGAAAACAAACAAACCAAAACCCTAGTTTGGGTTTTGTAATCCCCGAGAAAGGAGAACCACCAAAATGAACACCACGTATGATCTTGAATCACCAATGAAGGGGAACAATAAGAACCGAAAACCCTTGGAGGGTTTTGTTCGAGTTCGGTTGAGGGAAAACAAAAGAACCGAAAATCCTAATAAGAGTATTAGGGTTTCAGTTAGGGTTTTTTGGGAGAGGAGAAAAGCATTGAAAATACTTTAGTTATTTAGAGATTGAATGAATGAAGAATGAGGTATTGGGTATGTGTTTATATAGGCACAAACCCAACCCTAAATCTTGTACAACAAGGAAACTTATTTTCCTTTTTCCCCTCTTCATAACCGAACCAAACACCCCTTCTAGGACCCTCTTGGGTTTTGGCAACAATAGGCCACCCTATGGTTCGGGTTTAATCCGGTTTAGTCCCTTGGTTTTGTATTTAAAAGTTCATTACGTTAGTTATTAAAAGTAACGGTAACTAACGATTATTTAAATACATTTCGTGAAGTAAAACATACTCTTCGTATTCTAACGTGTGTGCCCCCAATAGGCTCACATATTTCTAATGTATTTAACGCGAATCCAACTACCATATTCCAACAGCTCCCACTTGGAAGTTGGAGTAGCAGACTGCATTCATACTGACAATGGAAACGTCTAGCAACACTCGCATTGCCTTTAAATTAGAAATACTTGAGATAAAGTTTCAAGAACAATCTCAGCTTTTAATGGTTATATCATCCCTTTGTTACAGATACAATTAAACCATGGATATGGATCATAACTCATTCCATATAGTTTAACATTTTAGTTTCTCGTTATAGAAATAATTCAGATTTACCAAATGTAATCAAGAAACATATTGAATTACCCTTTGGGCACGGCCATGAAATTATCTGATTAATTCTGGAGAGAGCCCATGGTATCTTTCTACACATATCAAGTGAAGGAACAAATTATTTGTTGACTACAAGTGTTGTGAATGCTGCTTCACATCACTTCTAAGAATAGCCTTTATAACTACCTTATTCAGGATATCGTTTGACTTATACTCAAAAAGTGATATCCACACATACAGAACTTGTTTGTATCTCAAGTCTAAGGATGACTTATTAAAAACTATTTTTGATATATTACTCATGACGAGGATCCAAAAGTAAATATTCGAAGGTTGGGGTATCCAATATGCATCCCTTGTGAATACACATGAGTTTGGCGGGGACAATCCGTATATTCAAAGAATATAACCAACACTAACATTTGCCTTATGTCATAATATTCCCATATTGTTAGCCGACAATGAATATATTTAGAATGATGAATCATTCATGGATTAAACATGCAAATATAGAATAACAGTTATTATATGAATTAAAAACAAACATCAAGTATCTTTATTCATCAGAAAATAAAACTGTCTTATAATTCTAAATTATCCAAATACTAATAAAACACAGATTTACATGAGACTACTTGCTGGTATCATTCTTGTTTTCTTAGTTAATTCAGAATGCTTAGGAAATTCTAAAGCCTTTGTAAAAGGGTCAGCTAAGTTGTCATATGTGTCCACTTTTTCTATCCTCACATCGCCCATTTCTATGGTCTCGCGAAGATAGTAAGCTTTTGCTTAAAAATGTCTTGCACCTTTAGTGACTCCATGATCTTTTGCTATTGCTATGGATCTAATATTATCAAAATACATATTTATAGGTTCTTCAATTGTAGGAACAACACCAAGCCCAGAAATAAATTTGTGAATCCATACAGCCTCCTTCGATGCATCAAAAGCAGCGATATATTCAACATCTATAGATGAAGTTGCAAAAATACTTTGCTTCGTGCTTTTCCAGTCAACAGCACCTCCATTTAAAACGAACACATATCCAGTCTGAGACTTGAGGTTGTCAGCATCCGTCAGATATCCAGCATCAGTGTAGCAAGAAACCCTGAGCTCTTGTTTCGTATCACCTCCGTAAACAAGAAACATATCTTTAGTATTGCGAAGATACTTTAGAATGTTCTTAACAATAGTCCAGTGAAGTTCACCTGGATTATGTTGAAATTGACTTGTCATGTTTTGAGCGAACGCAACATCAGGACGAGTACATCTCACATCATACATAATTGATCCAACAGTTGAGGCGTATGGGATATTATGCATGCGCTGTTTTCAGCAGGTGTTGAAGCACCTTGTGACTTACTCAATTTCAGTTTTTCTTGCACTGGGATAGTTCCACGTTTAGAATTCTCCATATAAAATCTCTTCAATATTTTCTCAACTTCAATATTTTCTCAATGTAAGCACTTTGACATAAACTAATTAATTGCTTCGATCTATCATGGTAGATTTTGATTCAAAGAATGTATGTAGCTTCTCCTAAATCTTTCATAGCAAAACATCTTCCAAAATAGGATTTTACATCTTGTAACATTGGAATATTGTTTCCCATGATCAATATGTCATCGACATACAAGATTAGGAAAGTGACATAACTCCCACTAGCTTTTACATATACACATGGCTCATCATGATTTTGACTGAATCCAAATTTCTTAATTTCATCATCAAATCATTTATTCCATTGTCTAGATGCTTGCTTAAGTCCATAAACGGAACGCTTGGGCTTGCATACTCGGTTTGGAAATTTTTGGCTAAAAAAACCTTCAGGTTGCTCCATGTATACCTCTTCATTGAGATATCCATTGAGAAAGGCAGTTTTGACATCCATTTGCTAAATCTCATAGTCATAAAACGCAGCTATGGCTATAAGAATCCTAATAGCTCTAATGTCTGCAACAGGAGAAAATGTTTCTTCATAATCAATCCCTGGGGTTTGAGTGAAGCCCTTTGCTACCAGACGAGCTTTATAGGTGTGTATTGCACCATCCATGTCGATCTTCTTTTTGAAGAGCCATTTATGACCAACGGTTTTTGCGCCAGGAGGAAGCTCAACTAACTCCCAGACTTCGTTGTCTTTCATGGATTGCATCTCTACATTCATAGCATTAAGCCATTTGTCAAATTCAGGATCCAATAATGCGGCTTTATAGTTAGCGGGTTCACCGAGAATAACCCCCTAACCAACTCGTGTTCCTAAGCAATCGAAGTACAAAAACACATAGACGACTAAAGGTCAACGAACGGTCGTGTCCTTGTGGACCCTACGAATGGGATCGATATCACACTTTGGAGGTTCATATCACTTTTCTTGATCAACCTCTCATGATATAAGCTAGTGTTTAAAAAAATGATGTTGTATCTTCTCCTTCTCTCCTTCTTGAATAATTTCAAGATCTTCTAGACTCCCACTTGCTTCATGATCTATGACTTCATTCTCAAAGAATCGGGCAACAAAAAACTTTGTTCTCGGGTGGGTAGTAGAAAGAATATCCTATCGTTTCCTTTGGGTATCCTACAAAGATACACTGAAAAGCTCTGGGTTCTAGTTTGTCAGGTTTGGTAAGTGTATCACGCTTAACAAGTGCCTCACAACCCCAGACATTTAAGTAGAGACTGACTTTGTTTTTACTATTGCTTAGGTGGCTTTTTTTATTTTTTTTTTTTTTTTTTTTTTGCCCATGCCAATACTTCGTATGGTGTCTGCTCAAACCTTCTAGTTTAGAACCATGTTGAGAATGCATGCAGCAGACTCAAGGGCATAATCCCAAAAGGACTTTGGAAGAGTAGTTTAGCTCATCATGGATCGAACCATGTCTAGCAATGTTCGATTTCTCCTCTATGACACTTCATTATGCTGTGGCGTATAGGGAGGAGTTTTATGGGCAATAATCCCATGATCCTTTAGATGATCCAAAAACTCTTGACTCATATATTCACCTCCACGATCAAAACGTAGTGACTTTATGGTCTTCCCGAGTTGATTTTCTACTTTCTTTTGAAACACTTTGAAAGTTTCAAACACTTCATGTTTATGTTTAAGCAAGTAAACATAGCCATAACGACTAAAGTTGTCAGTAAAAGTGACGAAGTAGTAAGCTTCTTATCTTGACATAATCTTAAATGGACCACATACATCGGTGTGGATTAGTCCAAGTAGATCTTTGGCCCTTTCCACTTGATGTGAATAAGGTTTTCATGACATCTTACCAGACATACAAGCAACACACTTCACAAGACTTGATGTCAGTTGAAATCAAGAAGTCCATCCTGTTGCAACTTCTCTAAGCGTTTTTATTAATATGTCTAAGATGACAAGAGCCAAAAACAAGAGAGCAGATTTCCAAGTTAAGCTTGGCTCTTTTATTGGTAACAGCATACATAGAACTTTCATTTGTATTGGAAGAAGACATAACAATTCCATAAATATCATCCTGAGGGATAGCATTAAAATAAATCATATTATTCTTAAAATCAAAAATTGAATTATCATTCTCAAAGCGGTTAACAAAACCATCCTTGTACAAACGAGAAACTAAAATGATCCCCCTTGTAATGGAGGGAGCATAATGACAATTGTGCAGAATTAAAACAAGCCCACTAGGGAGACACAAATGATAATCGCCAATAGCTTCAACGGCTGCACGATGACCATCGCCCACGTACAGACTTAAAGCTCCCAACTTTAGTTTCCTACTTCCCATGAGACCCTGAGTAGTTATACAAATGTGAGTCCTACAACTTGTATCATAAACCCAAGATGTACTAGGAAAAGAGTAGAGTTATATGGTGAAAATACCTGAAGTGCTAGCTCCATGAGATAGCTTCTTCTTTTTCATTAACTCAGAGAGATATATGGGGCAATTTCTTCTCCAGTGACCTACTTTACCACATTGGTGGCATATCACGTCCTTTGCTGGATTATCCTTTTTGGGTGTTGGAGGATTCTTGGGTTTGGGAGCAAAAGGTGGCGCCTGCACAGGTGCATAGCCTATCTTTGCTTTGCCTTTCCCTTGATTCCCCTTAGCAGCCTTATATGATTTTTTCTTCTGGTTTTTCTAGATCCTTCCTGCTCTTATAGCATGTAATGCAGGTGCAACTTCTTTTGGAGTAAGAGTTTGCTCAGCATAGCATGCAACTTAATCACAGTCTTCCCCATGCTATGCATGTTGTAGTTTTGCACAAAACTATCATACTCCTTTCTCAGTGAAACCAAGATAAGGCTGACAGATAAGTTTTGAGTCATAGCATGACCGAGATGCTCTAAGTTTTCTATATAGCTCTTCATTTTAAGGACGTAAGAGCTAACAAACCGCCCTTCTTCTTGTTTGCACATTTTAATTCTTGCAGCGACCCCTGAAAAAGTTCCCGATCTGCCTATTGTACATACAATTTTTTCAGTTCCTTAAGCATATCATATGCACCAAGGTGCTCCAGAGTCTTTTAGATCTATGGGTCCATGGTCATAAGCATAAGCCCAGCAATTTCTTTCTGAGCCTTAACCCAAGCTTGATGCGTGGTTATGATATCAGGCGGATTTGCTTGTCCTTGAAGAGGAACTGGCAGAACAGGTATTGGCTGTTCTAGGAATGGTAGCTTGTCTTCAGTAGAGAGTACAATCCTTAGATTGCGGTACCATTCCAAGAAGTTGTTTCCAGTTAATTTTTGTTTTTCAAACAATGACCTAAATAGCAAATTGTTTACTACGGTGGTAGTTATCTACAATTTAGAAAAAAAGTTTAATTTATTAGTATTTTTGATAATTAAATTCTTAATAGAATTAACTACCCAATTAATTTACTAATTAAGACTAAGACCCAACTTGACCTCCCACTTATTAACAAAGGTCTGACCAATACGAAAACAAGTAAGGAAAGAGGTAAGCGACGAGCGTTAATTGCATTTAATGCAACTTTTAGATTTATGAGACTGGTCTAGACATTAGTAAACATGTAATAATGTCAAGAGCATATTTAGTTCTCATCTTATGCCTCAAGCACGAGGTCTCACCAGGACTACCCGATTTAAGTTTACCAAGCAAGAATGCGCAAAAATAGTTAGAGGTCTGACCAGTGAACCATAATTGCCATGGGTTTGGAATGACCCTGAGGTCTGACCAGAGAGGCCAAACCAACTGCACGTATTCTAGGTTGGGTGGCATTGCCTTATAATTTTCAAAGGGGTATTGCACATAAATGTGTTAAAAAACGTGTACAAAGAGACATGCAAAACAACTTTGTAGCACTAATTTTTAAAAACCTTTAATAATGACACTGTAGTGACATATTATGGTTCACGGTAACTCTAATCCAATGCACAAAGAAGCGAAGAATCAGGTCAGCGCGAAGCGTATTAAAAACTTGAGTTCTTTAGGAAAATCCTCCTTAAACTTTCTCTATAGTTTGTCCAGTGGATGACCGAACTTCCCACTGATCCATAGCGTCTAGTTTATTAAATTATCTTGAAATCTTTATAGTTTAAAGTCTTAATAATTTTTCCAAAATCAAATATTGCACGACAACAAATAATAGGTCACAAGAACTATATTTAAGGCGTGTAATTTAAAGACTTTTTTTTTTTAATATCAATCTTCTCTATAAGTAATTAGTCCATAGTTGCATAACAATATTATGCGTGTATACGAGTAATCAAGTAAAAATATGCACATAAAGACTAAAGCTAATGATGACATTAAATTAACAAGTAAACATGTAAAATCCGAGTTCTCAAACGAGTCTTCCCCAATTGGAGAACCATAAGACCCTCACTAGGTTTTCATCAATGTGTCTAGATCGCCCCATTCATCACAAAGGTGATTGAGTAGGTCTTATGGCCGGATTAGGAAACAAAATCTGACTAAATATGTAAAAGATCTAGTTTCCAAAAATAAAAGATTTTTGTTACCATAAATAAAATCAAGCTCTTTTATATATGTAGTGTGATCTATTATAAAAGGAAACAAATATACTAAATTAACAATTTAATTTTATTCCTTTTATTTTGTTTAGCAATCATAAGTTTTCAAGATCTAGATCTACAAATTTTATTTAATTATGGCAAGGATTTGCATAATCTTTGCTATATTTGCAAGAAGACTTTAAATAAAATTATTTAGCGCAGCAAATCAAGCATATGAATTAAATCTAGGCGTGTACATGCAAGTCATGATATAATTCAAAAGTATAACCCTAATGCCAAAACGAGTTGACTCGTGATGCCACTGTTAGGATTTAACATTCTAGGTAACCAGTTTAGCTACGAGTACGCAGCGGAATGGATATAGTTTTAGCACAAAAATTAACTCTTATTAAAGTTAATAAATTTCTTTTGCTGTGTTACACATGAAAATTCTTTCATATTCTTTTCTTGGCAAAGCATTGTAAATAACCATTTTCGCTTCATTATTTTTCGCAAGTCTCTTTTTGAGATCATCGGTTTGTTTTTCAAAAGGGATAACCTCATCTAATTTGGTTTCCAGATTTTGTACAATAGGTTGAAAATCACCATTGGTAATAACATGCCAAAGATCTAGATCTTTTGATTTAACATATGTCTCAAATATATTTTTCCAATAATTAAAACTATAATTTCAAAAAGTGGTGGTCTTTGCATGGATTGCCCTTCTAGATATTTGTCAAAATCCATAGATCGATCCAAGCTTTAAAATACAGTATTAAAAATCTTGTGTGACCTTAGCTCCTGATACCAATTGTAGGAAACTAGAAGGGAGGGTTGAATAGTTTACCGGTTAATTATCTGTTTTAAAACTTTGCTTATAAAATGGTTTGATTCGAGTTGTATGTCAATCAATCAACAATATGAATCACAAGTAAACTATCTAATGTAATGAACTAAATAAACAATAACAATATAAAGAGATAAAGAAAGAAACGATCAAACCAAGACACCAAGATTTATAGTGGTTTGGCTACGAAGCACCTCTTCGCCCTACTCCACTCCCCGAGTATTCCACTCGAGATTTCACTATGTCAACAAGCTCCCTCTAGGCGGAGAAAACCGTTTACACGTCGCTTACTTTCTTTTCTGACACTAAGCTAGATGTCGAGTCATAATCTTTGCTAGAATCAATCTAAGAATTCACTAAGTCTTTATACACTCAGAAGATATATACTCTCACACAATCCAATTTACACAAATACATAATTTACACTATTGGATCTACACGCAATCCAATTTACACAACACAACAAAGAAAATATAATGAAGATTTGTGATCTTGAGAAGGAGAAAAGAGATCACTTGATAACAATTCGTTTCTAGATGAATACGATTTTTCTTCTCTTGCACTTGATTAGAAGAAGGAAGGAAGAGGGAATTAATCACTTGAAACAAGATCAAGATATGTTAGTGATCAAGATATGTGTTTTAGAAAGAAAGAAAGAAGAGAGAAAAGTAGATCTGAGAAAATTCGTGGTAAGAGGTTGTGTTTTTCAGATGGGGTGGCCCAGTTTTTATAGAAGACAAAAATAGTCGTTACTCTGCTGGCGGTCCAGGAGGTCCCTAATATGTTAGGGGGACGCCAGGCCTATAAGGGGGCCGCCCGTAGAGTACGCTCCTCTTTTTGTCTTTTAGTGGGGAAGGTGTTATCTGTTTTGGAATCTTCCATTTTGGGGGGAAAATCTGATTTCAAATTTATTGTTTTAATAAAACATTTCTTTTATGAATAAATATTTTGTGTATATATTTTTGTAAATACACTTTTGTAGAAATGTAAGGTTTAAGAAAAATATTTTCTTGATCACTAATCATATTTAATGATTTGTTTATCAATACTTTAAGTGATTAATCTTAGAAATAGAATTTTATGATTAGTAATTTATAAACGTTTAATTTTATCCTAAACGTTTTTACATTTTCTTATTATCAAAACATTGAGAGGTCGAAAAATATAGATAACGTTTTTAGACATTATTTGCATTAACAGACTCCTAAACCCATTTCTTCCACGGGTTCAACAAATGTAAATATTACATCATCTTCTAAAATAATTCAAACTTCAATTTTTGATTATTTCAAAAATCTTCAGAAAAACGAGTATAAAAATAGAAAATCTTCAAAAGAAAATACAAAAATATATAATTTCAAAAAGAAAATACAAAAATTTAAAATTTCAAAAAGAAAATACAAAATTAGAAAATTTCAAAACACCAAAAAGAATCTTCTCGACATGTCTCTTGGCATTGATAATATGTACGTACTTAGAAATGTCGATTAATATTGACACGGGTATGTAAATAAAGTTCGAACAAGAGTTAAAATGTTTATAAAACATGTCATTTCTATTTTCTCAATTACTTGTGTACACATCAGTGCACAACTCGGTTTTTAAGAAAAGAAAAGTGTACGTTTCAGTGCGCTTTACCTTAAAAAGAAGAGAAATATTCTTCTTCCTGAGCATTTTTTTCAAAAAATTTCTTCCTCGGGACACATGACTTCAAAGTAAATTTTATCTTAGGACTCGTTCTTATTATAAAGGAAAGTGTGCACATCATGTACATTTATCCTCACAACGAGAGGATAAAAACTTCTCAGACTTGAGCTGACACAAAACGTCAATTCAAAGACATTCAAAGTCTTTAAAGCTCAAGTAACATTGGTTTTCAAAACAGCTGAACATAATTTTTCAAGAATTTCTCAAAAGGTTTTTCAAAATCTTTCAAAATTATGTGTTCAACACTCCCTCTTCACGAAACTTTCCAAAGTCGAATCATTTTAATAAATGTATCAATTTTTTAGAGGAAGCTTTTAAAACCAAAAGCCTTTTTAATGTTGTTGGATACATCTCATAAAAGTTAAATTTTATGAAAGTGGTACTTCAATGTCATTTAACAAATACCCTGGTGCACACACTAATTTGGGTATTCTTGAATACTCTTGCGTTTATCTTCAAATAACGTCCACAGATGAACGGTTTAGCATACTAGTACTTATACTATGTATGTTATAACCAAGGCATCCTATCCCATCTTCAACATATTTGTGGTGGCATATCATTTTTAACTCGTTGTGTAAAATATTTATTAAGTGGTGTCACGCATATATTGTTAAAGGGGAGCAATCGGAAAATTTTCCACGTTCATGCTTATACATTTTTCTCCTTGTACGCTTTTCAGAAGATGTCATTTTAATCAATTGGTATTTAAAATACTAAAAGATTTATTTTTCGATAAGGGGAGAAAATGTTATTAAAATGTGATCTAGAAAATTTTTGATCTTTAAGACTCTAAATGCGTAACTATTTCCTTAATGTGCAAAACAGTCTCGAATCTCAATGCACATGTGTAGGGGGTATTTCAAAAAGTATAACTCTTAAAATGTTAAACATTTTGATTTACTTCAAACACTTTAATTGATTTTTAGTGGTTTTATGGTTTCGATCATTATACCCAACAACCAATTAACTCACGACGTCGATGAAGTCATAAGGTAGTTTAGGTTAGATATAAGTCCTATGATACAACCAAAACCGGAGGGATCTACCTGATGTGTCATTGTGTGGTGTATATTTTATTGATTCAAGTTTTAAATTTATATTTTGCCGACTAAACCAAAAACAACACTTTAACGGGCAAAGTAACCTCGGTTGGTGGTACTTTCGTGGTAAGTAGGGTGTCGAACACTTGAAGCGAGGTTAAATCTATTAATTTAATTAATATCTTGGTTATCTAGTCTATGTTAATTCTATTCTATTCTAAACCTATGTTAGTCTTAATCCTAACTCTAACATATGAAAAGGAGGTTTTTTCAATCCCTGAGAGACAGGCAACGTTTGGTTGGTGACTACAATCAATTCAAGGCACTTTAACCCACGCGAGCTAATAAATAAAAGATAAAAGAGCGGTCAAGCCAAATATAAGAAAACTGTATTAACCATTATTAATCCGATTAGAAAGTTGGTTTGTTTATTAAGTGCAATGATTTTTCTTCTCTCGAGGTGGCATATCATTCTTAAGACTTAGACGTTACATCATCCTAAGACCCAGACATATTAATTCTGTCCCACAGCTTAAAGCATCCGCATAAAGCATACCTTATTTTCTGATTAAATCTAGCTATCTTAGGGATTAAAGCAATGGTGATCTTGTTAAACCCTAGCTCAAAGAGACTTTACCCACTTACCGCTTAATGGTAGTTTATACTGTAAGAACCCGAATTTAAGGTCACTACTATTTAATAATCTCATAATTAATTTATAAATTTTAAACAAATTACTTTTATTTACATCGAGATATTTTATTGAAATCGTCGTTTTTAATAATTCGAGCTATGATTAAAACAATTATTCTCTTAACCTTACTAAATTAAACTTTTCAGAAAAGGAATCCCTTTTAATGTAGAATAATTTATTATCATAATTCGTTTTTTCACCTCGTGGTTTCGTCTAACTCTCGTTTATTATAACTTATTACCCGTTAGCCTCAAAACTTCTACCTACCTATCTAAAAATTATACCCTAAACAACTAAGATTTTATAAAATTAAAACACAAAACCTTACACCAATAACCCATTTAGGGGGCGTGGCAAGTATGGTGCAAGGACTAAGACAAGTGGCTTAGTCCTTGCATGTCTAAGAACCAGGATACTTAAACCTTTTCTCTACATCTCTCCCATTGTTTTACAAAAACTACACACACTACTCTCTCTCCCCCCTTGTTTGTGCCGAAATTCCATCACCCTCAAACACCAAATCCATCAAAAATCTAATCCAATCAAAAAAAATTGTAGTATTGTGAAGGGATACCTATCTAGTTTACATCATTTTAAAGTGATCAAGAGGGTTTTGTGCAAGATTTTAACACATTAGGCATTAGATAATTGCATGTACTCATAGGGTCATTTGCATTGAGAATGATGGTGATCAATAGGGTATTGGTAAGATTTAAGGCTTGGTGTAAAAATTACATTTGTTTTGGGTGAAAATCATCACTTGCACAACTAGTGGGTATAAACTTTACTTATTTCTAGTTATTCTTGTATTTCTTGATTAATTTATTTATAAATGTAGTTAAATGTGAAGATTAAGATTAATCAAAGTTTATTGGGGTTTTGGTAACTAGATTAGTTGAAAATGGATGAAACTAACTAAAAACTTGTGGAAATCATTAGAAAAAATTTATGGCAGAAGTATACAGAAGGTTTGACATTTTTTTAAGTGTATAAACACTGTTTGACTTACTAAGTTTGGACAATTGTTTTAGGGAGCGATGTACAATTTGAATCAGCCGTAAAGTAAAAATTGAGTGAGATAAGCAAGTTTTAACTAAAAAAACGAGACAATCCTGACCTTGCTGCATTGTTTGGATAAAAAGTGCTAAGCTACGAATTTAATTGGCTAAAACTAAAAAGCAGTTGAATGTAGCTAAATATATGAAGAAACTATAATCAATTGGATGGTTTAATCACTCAGATCATTTACAGTTTGGAAATGTGCAAAAAATGGTAAAAGTAAGTTCCACCAAAATGTAAATTGACTTTTGTATGAAAAAAGATACAATAAAGTATATGAATAACTCAAAATAAATGTATAGAAATAACTTAAATCTATTAGATTTACACTTAAATATGAAAACTAGAAATGTAAATATATAAGTACAATAAATTAAAGTTACGAGTACAAGCTATTTTTATAGAACATAAAACTTAGTATAGAAACTTTTACGTCTATATCCTTACCAAAAGTTTATAAAGCTTTTTTGCACGAATACCCTGTGGTAGGAACCCCACTTATGGGACGTTTTTATATAATAAAACCTACTGACCTTAATCTTATATCGACCGCGAAAACCCGAAAAAATTTATACAAGATACATACATAACTTAAATAGGGCCATAAAAACTGAAATGCCAACTAGACCCAAATACACTAATTATAATTATAAGACTTATTGGCATAGCATTGGGCCAACTCACTTGGGGCCTTAATTTTTGGACTAAGTCTGGGTCATGGCCATTAAAAAAACTAATTACTTAATGGCTTATAATTGGCCCAATTGGAAATTTTGGACCAATTGTGATAAAACTAGGTGCAAAATTATCAAGTAATAAAACTAGTAAATAAGACATACTTTAAAATTCACTTAGCAAACATAAAGTGTGATTTACTTACCCAACTATAACATGATTCAACATACATATATATATCATACTTGTATATGTTGGAGCGTTTATTATTTTTAACCGACATAAAAACCTTGAACCCATACATGTTTGTATAGGTTCCGAAGTGGATATACGCGCACGACGACACGAGTTCTTTTAAAATACGCCGATCTATTTTCTTTCCGACATTATCAAGTGAGTTCATAGCCTCGCCTTTACTTTTTAATGTTTTATTGAAACCCGCGAGGAGATACAATGCTAGTTATTGGAAAATTTGAACACAAATTGTTTGGTATGCCTTACCGTTCCTGAATTATATTTTGCACGAGTACCTATCACATAAAGTCCCTAATTTCATGAACCGCTTAATTGCTTGGATTAGCGAGCGCTAATACATTTGATAGATCTATTGGGGCTGACATCCCCCGTCCGGGGTTTGGATCCATTGTGGGAACACCCGTGAACAACGATTTTTGTTATTAAGAGAAATGAGGAAAACTTATCGATGATACCTCTTCGGGCAAAGAAAATTGTTTTTATTCCATATGGTAATATATTACATATGTGGTTGATGTTAACGCTACTACTAGCAAATGATGTGTCCTGCTCTCGGTTCAAATATTATATAACTTGTTTGATCCACAAAGGTTATAAGATGATATAAAATAAAACTTGTGTTCATGTTATGGTTAGAAAAACACAATTAATCACATCATCGTTTTCGTTGACTTTTTTACATGTTTTATCTCAGAAATCAAGGATGATGGTTGACATGGATTCACGAGGAGGTCTTGCGAGACTATGTGTTGAACTTTTAAATATCCCCGTGTTTAAAATGTTATGGTACAATTTGTGTTTTGTGAAACACGATATTATGATGGGTGACCTTTTTGGAATACTATGGTTTGAACTATATGTCGAATATGGGATAATGTTCAAGACATGTTATTTTGGGACCATGATTATTATAGACGCCTCTTTTGAGTCGTCGTTTACGAATTATGTGTGATCGTACTATGAAGTAACACCCATATATGTTCCGCTGCGTTGTCCCGAAAATGGGGGTGTTATAGATTGGTACCAGAGCCATAAGTCATAGAGAACTAGGTCAGCTTTTTAAAAACCTAAACTATGACTATTTTTTTTGGGTTACGCACGCTAAGACTCCTCGTGGCATTCATCCAGTCATCTCTGTAAGTTTACTTTTTAAAGTAACGGTTTATGTTTATGATTTGTTAATCATGGACGAGTAGATATTAAGAATAAATACTATAAATAATGTATTATATATGATATAAACATAATGGATTATTATGTAAACAAAGATATTTTTTATGTAAAAAGATAAATGAACAATTGTTCATGGGTATTGAATTATTTTGGATGAATATTTATTCATACTAGTTTATTTAGTTGATTCCTCGTATATAGTGACTCTTATATTTATTTTGCATGATTGCAGATAATCAAGGCAAATGTTACCCTCGAATGACCTAACGTCGACGCTCATGGCTAATGTCTTGCTACTACAGTGCAAAATCTCGAAAATGAACACCGAAGGTCATGTGATGATATTACACGCCATCTGGTTGGGGGTAATATCCCTAAAATCAAAATGGTTGGATCGAAAAGACCCGAAGAGGATCCGGAAGAAAGACCCGTGAAGAGGACCGAAGAAGACCCGAAGAGGAATCCTGAAGAAGATAAATGATGACGGACCTGGAAATGGATGAAGAGCGGAAGTAATTGAACTTTACAACAGTGACGACTTGATTAAATCCACCACCTCCAGTTTATAAGACGAAGAACACCTCCTACTTCTCCTGTTTATCGCCTGATGCAGAAGGTCAGCTATCCCCTCCCATTAGCTATCGTTTGGTCAAAATTTCCACTTCGTGAGAGTTCGTCTACTTGCAAATCTTTTGACGGAATTCTAAGTTGTTCGCACCGGTCCCCATGGGTCCAATTTGGGACCATTTGGAGAGGATGAGGGATATGGAAAAATTAATATGGAAAGGATCGATACGAAGGAAGAATTAAAAAAGAAATTAAGGAACAAGATCGTCTTTTTGTGGCTAGGATGTGGACAATATTGAACAGATCTACGGTGAGGAAGACATGTCGAATAATTTGTTCTGGAGTGAAGAAGTGGTCAAGGATTTGAGTGACCGAATTCGATGAGTATAAAGAATCTGGGTTTTTCAAGATAAAAAATTCTGGAGGAGATTGTGATGAAAGAACAAGAAGGACTTTTACCGAGAATTCGGTGAATATAATTGCCCGAAATGCTTCAAAAGTGTCAACAGCTGAAGATGGTTTTCCTGTGCTTCCGCTTCGCAAGTCCAAAAACACCAGTTGAACCCTTTCGTCGAATCTCCCCTGTTTCCGCTTTTTGATAATACCCATGTGGTTGCTAGAGATGCTACTAGCTGACTGTTACCATAACCTCTGACATGATGATGATTATGATACCGCCCCCATGGGACTCGCAGCCTTATGAGCCGCGTGAATCGACCCCACGTAACTCACAAATTCTGTATCATTTAGCTTCTATTAGTTTTGAAATCACTATCAACCGGACATGTCGTTTGTAATTCGTACTAATATGTAATGGCATGCGCCATATTTTTGTGAAACAGATGCAACCCATGTACTGAAATCTTTGTGATGAATGACTAAATGGATACTTTTTGACGTTCTACTATGATAGTGTTGAGGGATTTCTTTCTGTATGCTTATTGTACATTTAGGAACCTATCATGGTATAGTAAACATTTCATTTCTATACGCTATCGTTACGTTGTTTGTACATGTTATGGACATATCATGGTAAAAAAAGCTATGATCTTTATTTGTTGGTATCAAGTTGTTTTGTGCCAAATATAGATATGTCAATGTAATGAAAACTCAACTCACGGTGGATCCTTCTTTGTGTTGTGACAGAACTAAGCCACCTAAAAGAACTCAAGAGAGACCCAACCTCCGCACTGACGACAGGACACCTTAAATCGTATGAATACAAGAAAGTGTTGAAAGCCGCCATCCGGCTGAACGAGAAAGATTCGAATGAAGCAAATCGTGCTTAAGGACCTAAAATGTTTGCTCCCCAGCTGCTCGGAATGTCTTTCGCAGGTTTCATGAAGTGTAGCCCTAACCCGCCTGTTCGAGGAAATGAGGGAGCCGTAGTCTAATCAAATATAGAGAGGACGGAGATGGTTTTCAACTGTGAGCAAATGTACGAAAACAAGTGTGTTCGCTGCTAGCCAGTACCTTTCAGGGATCGGGCCCTGACCGTAGGTGAACTCACAAGTGGCTACTTGGGAATTGGAATCCGGTGACAGGAAGACATGAGGCTGAAATGAAGTAATGAGACGTAGTGAATTTTGTCACTCTGATGAGATCCAAAGGATGGAAATATGAACTAAGGAAACTAAAGGTAAGGATATGGATATCTCCTCTACACCACCCGTTTAATGAATTAGCATTTACTGTGTCCCGGGATGGGAGCCCACGGAACAAAGAATGGTTGAGGCCTATTCCAGTGGATTGTCCGAAAATATTAAAGGGGAAGTTACATCCGTTGAACCAACAACTATGAACAAAGCTGATGCGGATGCGCACACTTTAAATGGAACATAAGGTCACAGCGAGAGCTGAAGAGAAGCTATAACAAGAAAAGGAAGTGGGAAAACTTCCAAGGAAGCAGTATTATGGTGGGTGGGAATAACAAGGTAACCGAATACAACAACAACAACTCCACAATCCTTGAACTACACAACAACAACCCGTAACAACACTCAAAAAACTCAGAACCGAAACACTACCAACCTAAACAACCAAACCACCAGAGGCAAGGCAACCTAAGAGCAGACAAATGCTGGAAACCGAAAACACCAATGAAGATGTGCAAAACGTGAAGTGTAAAAGTGCGGGATGCAACACTATGGAAATTGACCAATCAAAATGCAATAAAGTGGGAAAATTGACACAAAAGCTAAGAAATGTTGGTCGAAAAGGTGGTAGCGACTGGTGCAAAACCCGCCGATTGTGACATGCTAACGGATGGGTGGGGAAAAAGGCCACCTAAAGGCTAATTGTCCTGCGAGGAACAACCCAGAGGAAATGAGCCCGTGGCAAAGCATATGCCTTGAGAGATGGTGAACAAACTTAGGACCACATGTGGTGACGGTATGTTCTTACTTAAACAGTATACGCTAAAGTTTTATTATTCAGGGATTCCGTAAAAATTTTCGTGAATGTACTTTTTAGCCATCTACTTAATATAGAACCCGTTAAAGTGACCATAAGCTATGAAGTGAAATTGGCTGATGGAAGAGGGTTAAGTACCATTACTATTCGAGGGGGTTGTGCTTTGAACTATAAGGGCAACTATTCGAAATAGACCATATACCTAGAACTGGAACTTTTGATGTAATTAATTGGAAATGATAGGTTTAGTTCTTGCATGACGCTGCATTGGTGTGGGAAAAAGGAGTACATTGTGCCCCTTAAAAAGAGGACATTGGAGTAAAAGGGTGATGTGTGGTCCGATTGAAAGTGGTGTCCGTGCATGAAAGTCTAGAATTATGTAGATCGAGGAGTTATTTGTTGTTGCTCAAGTCGTTGAAAAGGAACCGCAGAGAGACGTCTGGAGGATGTGCCTGTTATTTTGATTCCCAGATGTATTTCCCGAGGACTTGCCAGGACTCCCACCGTCCCGGACAAGTGAGTTTTGGGATTGAATGGTTCCAGGAGACCGCTCCTGTGGCGCGTCGCCTTAATCGATTAGCACCGTCAAAAGAAAGAATTGGCTAAGCCGTTGCAAGAGTTATCGATAAAGAGATTTATTCGACCGAGTTCATCACCGTTGGAGCTCCAGTGTTGTTTGTAAAGAAGAAGGATGGATCGTTTCGCAAGTCATAGACTATCGCGAACTAAACAAATTGACAATCAAGAATCGTTATCGCTCATCCCAAGGATCGATATCCAATAGGACCAACTCCAATGCATCGAGCGTGGTATTCGAAGATTGAATTACGATCCTGCTATCACAACTCTCCGTGTTCGAGAAAAGGATATTCCAATCACGGCATTCAGGACTCGTTATGGCCACTACGAATTTCAAGTAATGCCATTTGGATTGACAAATGCACCCGCAGTATTTATGGATTTGATGAATCGGGTATGTAGGCCGTTCCGTCACAAATTATGTAATTGTTTTATCGACGACTCCCTTATTTAATTCCGAAGAACAAGGAGGAAGCATAAATGAAACACTTAAGAATTATCCCGGAATATACTTCAGAAGAAAGCTATATGCGAAGTTTTCGAAATGTGAATTTTGGTTAGATTCTGTGCAATTTCTTTTCTCGGTCAACATGTGATTAATATCAGGTGTTCACGTGGACCCAGCACAAGGTGAAGCAGATCAAGAGTTGTCTGCTCCGAAGTCCTCCTCGACTGAGGTAAGGCAGATCTTAGGTTTAGCTAGGCTATTATCGGAAGATTCATCGAGGGTTTCTCCTTAATCGCCAGCCACTTTCCCAAGCTACTCAAAAGAATAAGTGCTTACGAATGTGGCGAAGAAGAAGAGGAAAGCCTTTCCAGCTGTTAAGGATAAACTATGTATGCTCCCGTTTTGGCATTGCCAAAGGATCCTGAAGATTTTGTTGTGTACTTTGTATGCTACATTGAAGGTTATGAGCTGTATTGATGCACGTGAGAAGTCATCGCGTATGCCTCCGCGGCAATTAAGGACTACATGAGGAAAACTATATACCCATTATATGGAATTGGGTGCGGGTAGTTTTTGCTCTTAGACTGTGGAGCATATTTGTATGGTGTGGAAGTGTACGGTGGTTTACTGGATCATAGAAAGCCTTCAATATATTTTGGCCAAAGGAAAAACCTAAAATTTTAAAAAAAACAGAGGCAGCGAAGATGGATAGAACTCACTCTTGGGGCGTTTAACGATTGTGAAATCCGTTATAACCCGTGAAAAGCTTAGACGTGGTAGCCATGCTCTAAGTAGTAAGGAAAGGGAAAAGCCTTGAGTGTGAGATCCTTGATCTCGCGGATCATAAAGACCTTAATGCAACAAATTCTTGAAGCTCAAGTGAAACCAAAGGAGGAAATGTGAAGAAGGAAATCATGGAAGGATGCAAAAGTCAAAATTTTTGAAATTCGCACAAATGGAAATAAGGTATCCATGATAAGCCATATGGTTTGCCCGCTTTATGAGGATTAAGGAGATTTAATTATGCATGAGTCCGCCGAAATCCAAATATTCGAATTCACCCGTGGTCTACTAAAATTATCAAGATTTGAAAGGTTGTATTGGGGTGGCCGAATATGAAGCTGAATCGCTACAGAATGTCGAAAAGTGCGTAACAATGTGCCAAGGTAAGCTGAACACATGAAACGCATCCATGCTGCTTCAGCAACCGGAATATTTCCTGAATGGAAATGGAAAAAGTGACCATGGATTTCGTAGTCTGGACTTACCAAGAACCCCCACGGTTTATGGATTCCGATTTTGGGTCACGAGAGACCGACCTGAACCAAATCAATCTCCTTTATACTTCAATTGAAGAAGACCGCTGGCATTGAGAAGCTGCTCCGTTGTATCGAAGGAGATTGTGTGTGCATGGTGGTGCCCGTGTCGGTTATTTCGGACAGAGACATTTGTTCACGGTCAAGTTTTAGGTTATCTCCTCCAAATGGCTGGGGACTCAATGGACTTGAAGTACCTTGCTACCACGCCGGAAACGGCTGGGCAAAAGAGAAAGGACTATCCAAACATTGAGAAAGACATGCATCGGGCCATGTGTGATTTGATTTTGTAAGCAGTTTGGGATAGACACTTCCTTTTAGTATGAGTTCTCTTACAATAATAGTTATCAGGCTAGCATTAAAGGCCGCTCCGTTCGAAAAGCTTGTATGGACGAAAAAAGTGTTATGAGTCGCCGGTTTGTGTTTGGAGTGAGGTTGGGGACAGCTCTCAACTCACAGGCCGGAATTGTTCAGAGAAACCACGGAAAGATTGTTCAAAACAGAATCGGTATTGAAACTGCAGAAGTCCGTCCAGAAGAGTTATCTGATTATGAAGAAAGCCGAAGGAGTTTAATGTGTGGATATGGGTATGCTCAATAGTTTCGCCTTGGAAAGGCGTAATTCGCTTTAGGTAAAACGGGGAAAGTTAAGTCCAAACGATTTGTTTGGTGCCAATTCAAAGTTATTGAAAGAATTTGGCCCTAGTCGTACAAGTTGGGAATTGCCCGATAACTTCGTGATCATAACACTTTCCATGTCTCTAATCTCAAGATTGGCTTTGGAAGTATGATGTGGTCATTCCGTTGGAATAAGTTCATCTCGACACAAATTGCCTTTATACGAAGGAACAGGTAAGAGATTGTGGATGAGAGAGGTGAAACGGCTCAAAAAGCAGAGTCGGATTCCGATTGATAAAGTTCGAAGGAACTTCGCTGACGAGGGCCGGAGTTTCACAATTGTAACGCGTGAGGATTCTTAGGAGCAAGTATCCCTCATCCCTTCGCGAGAAAGACGCGTGACAAGACAGACAAGCGCCGGACGTCGCTTCCTAAAAGGAGGGAAAACTTTAAGAACTCCAATTTAAGGTTCACTACTATTTAATAATCTCAAATTAATTTATAAAATTTAAACAAATTCTTTTATTACATCGAATATTTTATTGAAATCCGGTCGTTTAGAATGAGAATTGCGAGCTACGAGTTTAAGACAATTATTTGTCTTGAACACTTACGTAAATTAACTATTCAAGAAAAGTAAACTCCCCGTTTAAATGTAGAATTATTTTTATCATATCTTTTTCACCTCGTGGTTGTCGTCTTAAACTCTCGTTTTAATTTTACGTTGATACCCTTAGCCTCAAAACTCCCTACCTATCTTACAATTTATACTAAACAGCTAAGATTTCGTAAAATTAGAAACACAAAACCATACACCACTACCTCATTTGAGCGTGGCAAAGTAGTGGTGCAAGACTAATACAAGTGTCTTAGTCCCTTGCATGTCTAAAACCATGATACTTAAACCTTGTTCTCTACATCACTCCCATTGTTTACCAAAGAAAAACTACACACACTACTCTCTTCCCCCTTGTTTGTGCCGAAATTCTATCACCCTCAAACACCAAATCCATCAAAAATCTACTCAATCAAAAATATTGTAGCTAGTTGTGATGGATACCTAGCTAGTTTACATCATTTTTAAAGTGATCAAGAGGGGTTTTGCAATGATTTTATACACATATCTGAGAGATAATTCATGTACTCATAGGGTCCTTGCATTGAGTGAAATGATGTTGAAACTAGGGGTATTGGTTTAAGATTTAAGGCTTGGTTGTGAAAAAGACGTTACATTTGTTTTGGGTGAAAATCTCAAATGCATCATCTATTTTATAAACCTTTACTAATTTCTCGTTATTCTTGTATTTCTTTAATATATTATAAAGTTGTAGTTTGAAATGTGAATGAACATGATGATCAAGAGTTTATTGGGGTTTTGTGTGTACTAGATTAGGTTGAAAAAGGATGAAAACTAACTAAAACTTGGTGAAATCATTAGAAAAAATATGGCAGAAGTAAACCAGAAGTTTTGACTATATATAAGTGTGATAAACTATACTGATTTGACTTATCTTAAGTTGTGGACAAAATTGATTTGTCGGAGCTATATGCAATATGAATCAGCGTCTTGAAAGTAAAAATTTGTATGAGATATGCAGTTTTACTAAAAACAAACCATCAGGACCTGGCTGACTAGTTTGTATAAAAAGTGCTAGCTACTAATTTAATTGTCTAAAACTAAAAAGAGTTGAAATGTAGCTAAATTTAATGAAGAACTTATAATCAATTGAGTTTGTGTTCTATGACTACAGATCATTGTAGAGTTTGTTAAATGGCAAAAATGGAAAAAGGTAATTTCCAGCCAAAAATTGTAAATTGAGCCTTTTTGTAAACAAAGGATGACATTAAGTATATGATAACTCAAAAATAAAGTAAAGCAATAACTAATAAATCTAATAATGTACACTTAAAATATGAAACAAAGAAATGTAAATAGTATAAGTACATTATTTATATTAAAGAGATACAACTATTTTTATAAACAAAACTTATATACATAACTGTTTTACCGTCAATATCCGAACGCAAAAGTTATAAAGCCGTTTTTGGCGACGAAAACCCGTTGGTAGGACCCTCATTATTGGGAAGTTATATATAAATAACCTACTGTCCTTAATCTTATCTCGACCTTCAGTGAAAACCCGAAAAATTTAAGACAAGTTACATACATAAACTGTAAGAATTAGCCATAAACTTAAATTGGCCCACTAGACCCAAATACACTAATTATATTTATATAGACTTATTGGGCTTATCATTTGGCCCAACCACTTGGCCTAATTTTTTTGGACTAAGGACATGTCATGGGGCCCATTAAAAAGAACTAACATTACTTAAGGTCATTATAATTGGGCCTATGGGATTTTTGGACCAATTTGTGATAAAACTAGAAATATTTATCAAGTAATAAAACTATAAAAAATGACATACATTCAAATTCACTTAGCAAACTTAATGTGATTTAAACTTAACCCAATTATAACTTGATCATATACATATATATACATACTGTGTACAGGATTTCAGAAAAGTAGTTTATCTTGTTGGTAGATATTATATTAATATTTTTTTATTCTTATTTAGTTTATTCATATTTTGTTGGATGTTGTTATAATAAAGTAGTTTTTTTTGAATGTTATGTTGTTTTTAATTATAAGTTTTATCTATGTTAATTTTAAATTGTTTATTTTTTTCCTATTTGGAGTCGTTATTATTTCTTAACCACATAAAACCTGAACCCATACATGTTGTAAAGGTTACCGATGATACGACGCCCGACATACCGAGTCTCGTTTAAAACGCCGATCTAATTTCTTTTCCGACTTATCAAGTATTACATAGCCGCGCCTTTACTTTTAATGTTTATTTAAAAACCCGCGAGGGATATGACATGCTAGTTTTGAAAATTTGGAACACAAGATTGTTGGTATGCTGACCCGTTCCTGAAATAAAATTTTTCACACGAGTAACTACGCATAAAGTCCCTAATTTCATTAGACCGATTAATTGCTTGAAGTTAGCGAGCGCTACAACATTGATAGATCTATTGGGGCAGACATCCCCCCGTCCGGGGTATGGATCCATTGAGGCGACACCCTTGAACGGACGATTTGTTATTAGAGAAATGAGGTAGTATAACGCTTGATACCTTCAGTGGGGGCAAGGAAAAGTTTTATTTCATATTGTAATTTTTATTACATATTGGATTTGATGAGTAACTGCTTGCGGTGCATGAGCTCGGTGCAAATATTATATAACATTTTTGATCCCCAATGTTATAAGATAATATAAAATTAAAACTTGTGTTCATGTTATGTTTATGAAAAACTCTATGACTCACTCACGTTTCGTTGACCTTTTTAGACATGTTTTTATCTCAGGAAATCAAGGATTATGGATGACTTGGAGTTCACGAGGAGGGTCTTGCGAGGTCCAATGTTTGAACTTTTAAATATCCCCCCCACCCCCCCCCCGCCCCCCCCCCCCCCCCCCCCCCCCCCCCCCCCCCCACCCCCCCCACCCCCCCCCCCCCCCCCCCACCCCCCCCCCACTCCCCACCTCCCCCCCCCACCCCCCACCCCACCACCCACCCCCCACCCCCCACCCCCCCCCCCCCCCCCCCCCCCCCCCCCCCCCCCCCCCCCCCCCCCCCCCCCCCCCCCCCCCCCCCCCCCCCCCCCCCCCCCCCCCCCAC